>JAQGCS010001059.1:0-15929 GCA_034702105.1 Fuscozetes fuscipes
TTGTGTTCTTCGATCTGATTGTGATCTTCAGTCTGATTGTGATCTTCGATCTGATTGTGTTCTTCGATCTGATTGTGATCTTCAGTCCGATTGTGTTCTTCGATCTGATTGTGTTCTTCGATCTGATTGTGTTCTTCGATCTGATTGTGATCTTCAGTCTGATTGTGATCTTCGATCTGATTGTGTTCTTCGATCTGATTGTGTTCTTCAGTCTGATTGTGATCTTCGATCTGATTGTGTTCTTCAGTCTGATTGTGATCTTCGGTCTGATTGTGTTCTTCGATCTGATTGTGTTCTTCGATCTGATTGTGTTCTTCGATCTGATTGTGTTCTTCGATCTGATTGTGATCTTTAGTCTGAATGTGATCTTCAGTCTGATTGTGTTTTTCGGTTTGATTGTGTTCTTTAGACCTTTCGGTCATTTCTGTTAAATTCATTGTTAAGCTGACATCGACTTCCATTTCTTCGACTTCGACATCGGTTTTAGAATTGGACAAAGAAATGGATAATTCAGTCATATTCTTAGTGGAAAGTGTGTCGCTTAAAGACATTGACATTCGAATGGTGTCATTGTGTTTTTCGGTCTGATTGTGTTCTTCAGTCTGATTGTCATCTTTGATCTGATAATGTTCTTCGGTTTGATTGTGTTCTTCAGACCCTTCAGTCATTTCTGTTAAATTCATTGCTAAACTGGCTTCGACTTGGGTTTTAGAATTTGACAAACCAGTGGACAATTCAGCCATATTCTTAGTGGACAGTGTGTCGCTTAAAGACATTGACATTTGAATGGTGTAATTGTGTTCTTCAGTCTGATTCTGTTCTTCAGACCTTTCGGTCATTTCTGTTAAATTCATTGTTAAGCTGACATCGACTTCCATTTCTTCGACTTCGACATCGGTTTTAGAATTAGACAAAGCAGTGGACAATTCGATCATATTCTTAGTGGACAGAGTGTCGCTTAACGACATTGACATTCGATTGGTGTCATTGCGTTCTTCGGTCTGATTGTGTTCTTCAGACCTTTCAGTCATTTTTGTTAAATTCATATCATTGTCATAAATAAACAGTTGTGTGAAGTCTGGTCGCTCTGTTCGCGACACTAATTCGCGGCCATATTTGTTAAACGAAGTGTTGGCCACCGTTTCGTAGTCTTTTGGATCTCCAATTTCATAGTGTTTGGCCAAAAATCTGGTCAGACCTTTACTGCTACTCCTTTTGGCTTTTTTCGGTTTCTTCGGAGAACTGACACTCATTTCTTCAGAGTTATGTCTTTTATTTGAATCCTCGACAAACGACTTATTCATCGAATTGTTGGCTTTGAGACGACTTATGAAAGCGGAAGCATTCACTTTGTCTTCAGACGAGTCTTTGTTCTCATCATTTTGTGGCAACAAATCCGATATAACGGACTCTTCTGTTTTGTGGAGACTATTGAGTTCTTGAAGCATAACAACAGAGGTTCCGTCCGCTAACAGCTCTCTGAAAGACAATCGATTAGTTGTTTTGTCAAAAGATGTCTATAATTAAGACATACTTGTATTGATAAGTCTGCGCCCAACTGACCCGACGAGAAGTCCTCCGCTCTTCGTTAGCATAGTTGACATCAACTGTCTTCAGAATCTGTTAAAAAGCAAAAAAACTTAAATTGTTGAACAAATACTGTAATCCATGGAATCGTACTGAAGAACGTCTTTTGGTGTTACGGCGGTTCCCATTAGTGGTCAAAAGCGGTTCGAAAGCAGACATAAAAAGATCGTTTTCTATCGGATTCGACATCACTTAAAATGTAATTCAAACAAATTATTTGTTTATTTTTTTAATAAAAAAGTCGTAATGTTTTTAATGAATATTTTGATAAATTTTAGTAAACTTTTGATTCACAAAATGTTTAAATCATTTCAAATGTTTATAAGTTATAATTTATAACCGAAAAAATTCAAATTCAATTTTCTGACGAATCACAGCATTTGTGCCAACAATGACTCGCTTTCAGCCAATCAGTGATCGACAAATGAAACGCCTTTATTTACAACAAATTACGTCAATAATAGTGACACAAATTGAAAACACTGAAGAACTGAAGAAATGAAGAATAGTACCAATTAATGGTTGCATTCCATCCAATTGTGATCCAAACAAATGGATTCAATCCCTAAATTCAGTTCTAAATCCAAAGTTAGTGTTTTGGATAAATCGCTGCCAAAAGCGAAATCTGAGATCAATATAAGCGCTTACGCCTTACTCTTCAGCGAAATGGTTCAATACTGTCAAAACCGGGTCTATACTGTCCCCGAACTTCAAACCCGATTATCTCAAATGGGTTATAGAGTCGGACAAAGAGTAATGGATTCTATGGCCGTAAGAGAGAAGAATTTTAAACGAGAGACTCGACTCATAAATATGTTAGTATTTATTCGGACCAAAGTGTGGACCAATTTGTTTGGCAAAGAGGCTGATAAATTGGAGCAAGCTAATGACGATGAAACCACTTATTACATCATAGAGAGTGAGCCTCTCGTTAACAAATACATATCTGTGCCCAAAGACAAGGGAAGTCTCAATTGTGCCGCTTTTATAGGAGGAATAATTGAAGCCATTCTTAACGAAAGCAATTTTGACGCCAAAGTTTCTGTCCATTGGCACAAGGGAACCACTTTTATGATCAAATTCGACGACTCTGTAGTGGCCAGAGATAAGGCACTCGACAACAAGTGATGGTTGAGTCAAATCAATACATCACTTATTTATTGTTTCCTATACTCGACTGTAAGACATGAGATCGTATTTGGAAAAAATGAAATTAAATTTTATTTAAGTTTTATTATTTAATTTATGGCAAAAAGAGTCAAACAAATGTAGCGATGAATCATATAATCATATAAACGGTTTTTCAATTAAATAAAACTCATTTGAAATATAATAGATTTTTGTCCAAAAGTGACAAAAACTGTATTCAGAGTCTTATTTTCTGGAATCGAATGACGAAAATCGAGATTAGAGTCCGTTTTAACATTTTAGTCGACATTTACTATAAATGAAGAAATCAAATGAATTGTTTTGTTTGGAAATTGTATTAAATGTGGAATAAAATGATTTTGTATTTAAGACTAAAATGTCATTCGATTAGTTGTCGCCATCAACGGAACGGTCGGGAGAGCGGTCGTTCTTGTCTGCAGATGCCGAACGAGAGCGGCTGCGGGGAGAGCGCGACTTCGACTTTGAGCGGTCCCGACTCATAGAACGACTTCGCGTTCGCCGACCGTTCGGTGACTTACTCCTACTTCTGGACCGCGATTTGCTGTGATCTTTGTTGTTGCGCTTCGGAGACTTCGACCGGGATTTTGATCGCGACCGAGACTTAGAGCGCGGACTTCGGGAACGGGAGCGCGATCTCGATTTGCTTCTACTACGAGACTTTGAGCTCCGACGAGAGCGGGAACGCGATCGAGACCTCGACCTGCTTTAAAACGAAGACAACAAAGTAAATACTAATTCAACAAATGAATAGTCACTCAATACCTTCTGCGGCGAGTCTTGTCCTCAACCATTTTGATGCGCCTTCCGTGGAGATCAGTTCCATCCAATTTGTCCAAAGCATTCTTCATATCAGTATAAGAGGCGAAGTCAACGATTCTGAGGACAAAATCGCATTAAATGAGATAATAAAACAAATAATGGAAAAGGGTTTACCCCATATTGCGCTCGCGTTTGTGTGCGTCGGCATAAGTGACTTCTCCCGCCTGTCTCATGAAGTCTTTCAAATCCTAAGTCATTGATAAGCGAAGGAAACAATTATTAAACGGAAGGTAAGGAAAAGATTTGAGTCATTCATTCATTAAAATCAATTTTAAATGTATTAAAGAGAAGACACCAACAAATAGTCAGTACATATAGAGAGTGAATGTTTGGCAAATGTTTGCAACAGTTATGGGAAATAAAAATAAATTCAAAACTAAAAAGTGAGCAAAAGTTTTGTTAATAAAATGGATAACTGATTATCTCTTAGCTGTTGAGATGGATCTGATTCCTGACTCTAAGCTTTCAATCAATTGTTTTGTAAAAATAAGTGAATGTTTAAGTGATTACCTTATTATGAGAAAAACGGTACGAATTCGGCATTGATTTGGTTTAAAACACATTTAAAGGAACCAAAGAAAGCGGTTTATGATAACAGTGAATGAGTGATACAAATATATTCATTGAATGTGCGATTGTTTTCATATAATTGATTGGAATCATTGAGAGAACCATTGATTAAAAGGTCTGAAACGCCAATCAGTCGCAGCAATCATTTGTCGCTTTTATGGCTTTTTATAAATTCTGAGTTATTAATCGGCGGATCGTTTGCCAGCAATCGGACTGTCGGAGCGATTGATTGGATTGAAAGACACAACAACTAGTCTTAAAGCGTGCGAACTGACCAAACATATGGTACCCATCATTAGAGGAGACATCACATTACGTAACGATAGGATACGTCAGGAATGAATGCCCCCAACAATGTCTCATCTCATCAATCGTCTAACGTCTGTCACAACTGATAGTCGGGTCTTAACACCTGAGCTTTGATTGCAAATGTGCGACAATGCACTGACTGTTAGGACCCATCGAGAGAGCCATTAGTGGCTGACTCACACATCAATCATTAGGTGCTAACCATTCATCAACTTTTGATTGCCAGACATTATATGTATGGAAAAGATTGACAAACAATCATATATTGGAAACGATATCTAAATATGGAGTTTAAGACAAGTGAACGAGAAATACGTCTTAACAGCCCTTTAATCAAATTTAACTCAAATCCCATTCAATCTGAAAATGAGTCCGAACTCGAACTCATCTTTAGATTAACTAACGATCGCTTAAAGACTGACAATAAGGAGACGATAGAAAGGGTAGAGTGTGTTAGGAATGTTTCATACCTGCCAACTGACTCTTGAACTGAGGTTCTCGACGATCACCCGGTATTCGGTGTTCCTGGGCGGCCCATATCTGGAAGACATGTAATCAAACGGTTTTGTTGATGCAATCATTAAAAATGGTATCAAAATTACAATTAGAAAACGTTTGGCAAACAAATGGACAAAACATAAGTAAAGAGAACACAAAACACAACAAACAAAAAGAGGAGTAAATTAAGTTGATGTCGACTGTTGGCGGGCATCGGGTGTCCCATTTGGTCCCATCCCCGTCGATGCCTGTAGGCCTCTGTCAACGATCAAATGTCTTACTTTTCAGCGTAAGTAAGTCCGCCAGAAGGTCTGTCACCACGACTGCTACTATAATACCCTCCTCCTCCTCCTCCACCTCCTCTAGACGATCCGCCATATGGCCTGAACCGGGCCCGTCCGCGTGATGGACCTCTAGCGAACTCTACATGCACTCTACGCGATAGAAAAGGGAGGGGCCGTACGTTAGATAAAACGAATGCTTACTTGTCGATCCAACTATTACGAGGACGTCTCTGTCCGCCACCACGAGAGGAGCTAAAGGAGCGGCTAAAGTATGGTCTTTTGGTGGAACGACGCGCTAACTCAACGCTGACTCTATTAAGTGAGAGCAGAGACAAAACAACAAATCTATTGGTCAGACATCCTTTGGGCAGACAAACAATGGATTTGATTTGGTTTGTCTCTGACTGGACTCACATCCAAATCCTATTCAGTAATCACTTTAAATATTAGTCTCAACTAATTATATATCTATTAAAACAAATCAAATCAGTCTTTTTTCTATGGCTCGACTCCAATGTTAATTAATTTTAAGTTAAAACAATAGTAGGCCCTAAGCTGCCTGTCCTCACAGAGACATGCAATTGGTGTACTGGACACCAATCAAGACATCCATTCGTAATACTAATTGTTAATCGAACTGATAATTGGGGTAAATAATGGAAATACCTCTCTCCTAAAAGCTCCTTTCCATTCAGTTCATAGACAGCGTCGTCAGCGTCTCTGTGGTCATCAAATTCCTTACCAAACGACAAACCATTAAAACCAATTCAAATGCAATACTTGAGAACAACTCACGACAAAAGCGAATCCGTCTTTCATAAGAATTTCTCTGATTCTTCCGTATCCTTTGAAAAATTTCTCGATATCCCTCTCGCGGACGTCATAACTGATTCGTCCGACATATACACGCGTTCCCATTTCACACCGATTCAAATATTGTCAAATCTATCATCAAAATAGGCATTAGTTCTAACCTAAAGCACAGGTTCTCAATATAATGGTTGGGTTTATGGCCGGTCAGAACACGTTGGTGTAGTTGTCTTCAATTCATATTAAGACCCGAAAGATAAACTCATCACTCGGCCCATACACCCATCCATTCGCACACATATCACATACAATGCTATCCAAATGCAAATCAATCGATATTTTCAAATCCACTCCTTTTACACAAATATTGACTAAAATTATATCCAAAACGATCTCTAATTTCATAAAAAGTCATTTACAACAAAAATGCTAATCAAAGGGAAGGAAAGGACTCAAAAGGTTTGGGCGCAAAACCATTACCAAAAAAAATTAAATGCACTAAATTTGTTGCAATTCATTAATGAGGAAAAGTTTAGACAAATCGATATTAATATAAATAAAAGTATTCATTGAACTGAAGGACAAATATAGGGAAAGAAGTCTTAAAAAAATTATTAATCGAAACGACAAACGACTCAATAAATGTCGGACTCATTGCGAGCATTGATTTGTCGGCGAATTTATTGCATTGCTTTCAGTCACTCAATGTTTGCAAAAACCAAATCCCAATTAATCTTATGTTAAATAGACTTACATTCGATGTAGAGTTGAGTTGAAGTCTAATCACTTGAATTCAAATTGAAATGAAATTAAATGATTTGAAAATTCTTTGTTATTTGCAAAACACAAATGGCTTAAAATGTCTGCAAAGTAGAGACTGAGCGTCACTACCAGTAATGGGCGGAAAAGGATATCCAAAGGCCTAAAGCCGTATCGATAATATTCATACGAAAAGTACGCTCTCAACACACATCACAACACAATCGCTAAGGCATTACATTCAACACAACTGTCCCCTCATATAACTTATTGAGTCTTACAGTTAAATATAATTTCGACCGCTTTTATGAATGCACTGAAAGGCAGTCAAACAAAAAGATTATAAGTTATGTCATGTAATGACATCTTTGGACCGATTTATTCCTCAATCGACTCATGTTTTGTTGAAAGTTCTCCAATATTTTGTGACTCAAATCGAAGAAGAAGGCAGTGCTGAGCGATAATGACAGGCAATAGTCCTGTGGTGTACTTCTACGACCCAGAAGTGGGTAACTTTCACTATGGACCGGGACATCCAATGAAGCCGCAGAGGCTGTCAGTGACGCACTCATTAGTCTTAAACTATGGCTTATATAAGAAGATGAATGTATTTAAGCCGTACAGAGCGACCTATCACGACATGTGCCGCTTTCACACCGAAGAGTACATTCAGTTCTTAAATCAGGTGACGCCGGGAAATGTCACCCAATTCACAAAATGCTTGTCTCAGTTCAATGTTGGCGATGACTGTCCCGTCTTCGAAGGTCTATACGACTTCTGTTCGATGTATTGTGGGGCTAGTCTTCAGGGAGCGGCTATGCTTAACAACAACCAGTGCGATGTGGCCATCAACTGGTCGGGTGGTCTGCACCATGCAAAAAAGTTCGAGGCCAGCGGTTTCTGTTACGTCAACGACATTGTGATCGCAATATTGGAACTCCTCAAACATCACCCGAGGGTTCTCTATATCGATATAGATATACATCACGGGGACGGCGTTCAGGAGGCCTTCTATCTAACTGACAGAGTTATGACCGTTTCGTTCCATAAATACGGAAATTATTTCTTTCCGGGAACCGGAGATATGTATGAGACGGGTTTGGAAAGTGGGCGCTATTATAGTGTTAACGTTCCGCTCAAAGAAGGCATTGACGACAACTCTTATGCCTTTGTCTTCAAACCGATAATCAATGATGTAATTCAGTGCTTTCAGCCCTCAGCCATTGTCCTCCAATGCGGGGCTGACTCTCTGGCCAGTGACCGATTGGGATGCTTTAACCTCTCATTTAAAGGTCACGGAGAGTGCGTTAAGTTTGTCAAAGATCTAAAACTGCCTCTTCTTGTGTTGGGAGGGGGCGGATATACTCTTCGAAATGTGGCGCGCTGTTGGACTTATGAAACCAGTCTTCTCGTCGAAGAGACCATCAGTAATGAGATCCCATATATGGAGTATTTTGAGTATTTCGGACCTGATTTCACACTTCTGTCAGACAAAGGTAGTAACGACAACCCCCATAACGGCAATTCCCGCACATATCTTGAGAATATAGTGAAGTATGTGCACGAGAACCTGCGTAACATCCAGCACGCCCCCTCTGTCCAAATGCATTACACGCCTCCCGATTGGTTCGAACCGAATGAAAATAATTTTCAAGTCTTGAGTGAAAGCGAATCAAACAATGAGTTCTATGACAACAAAGACAAAGAGGAGCCCAAAAAAGAGGACAATTCGGCCAAAAAGATAGAAAGCGATAAATGATTTGAGCTTTGAATTGAAATTAATTCATCATTTCTATGCATATGAAAGTTCTTGGTTTTTAAATTCTCGAAATGCTTCGCTTTTCATCATATAATTGGTAACAATTGAAATGGTCTTAGATTTTGGATATTTTTCTGGACATTAGTTTACATCCAATTCATTATTTTGAGCCTCAAATCGAATCATGTTTTTAATTATTTATTCACTAATTTATTAAACAAATAATATTTTGGTACAACTATTGAACATAAGTGGACTGTAAATAAAAATCGATTAATTCATTGAAAATACTTTAAATCATTCAAAAGATAAAAATAAATTTCATTACACAATAATTTACAGACAATTCATAAACTTTTGAAATTTATATATAAAAATAAATTCGATTTTAAATAAGACTTTGAGAATAAAAGCTCTGATTTATAGCCACTGATGGCTCCATTCACAGAGATTTGATCACTTGGTTTGGCCACCAGTGCTATTCATGTTATTTGTTCTGTAACTTTATTCTTTTGAAATATAAAAACCAAGTGCTGAGCTATTACTCGATTGGGAACTGGTTTGAGGTGTTTCCGAATCTTTAATGTCTAAAAGCATTTGCGTTTTGGCTGCACTTACTGTTCGGGTAATCATTATACTCTTTGAACGACCCCTTCCCCTTCCTCTCCTGTGGATATATGTTGAAACAACTCCTTCATTATCGGTATTACCACTCAGAGCACTTCCGAGGAAAGGATAAGCGGCGAGGGCAGCACTTTTACCTGCCTGAGCACCGGCTAATTCAGCCGCAGCTAGAGCTGCAGAAGTCAAGGCACCTCTTCCTCTGGCAGAAACAGGTCCACGAGCTCTTGAACCTCTGGGACGTCCTCTACCTCTTCCACTTCCTCTTTTAGGAACAGATCTGAGTGGACTTTGAAGATCAGATGCCGAGGAAGCTCTGGAAGGAGTAGGACTGCTCCGGTCATCAACTATTAGAACGCCTTCATTGCTCTCCTCGTCGTTCAAATTCATAACTGATTTGAATGATTGCTAACAAAACAACAATTCATTAATATTTGACCATTTGGTGGAAATTGCAACTTTGTAGACTTACTTCACTGTAAGGACTGGCGGGAAAGGATTCGTTTTCTATATCTGTTATAGTGGGAGATATCCGTTTTGTAGTGCTATTGGTTTCACTTTCAAACAGTCTTTTGGAGTATTTTCTCTGAAAATAATTAAAACAAAGTAATGAAGTGATTGTATTCTTTAATGTTCTTGCTAACCTTTGATACACCAGTGTCAATATTAAGCTTTCTCTTTCCTGTTCTTATAGACATTCCTCCATTTTCTTCGATCTGTTGTCTCCTTTCCTCCTGCTTTTGACGAAAACGTAGCTCAAGTTCTTCGTCATCGAGAAGTAATGAAACAACTTCTGTGGCCTTAAGGGTTTCGGGTCTGAAAGCACCGCCACTGATGACCATTCGTTGTATCTCTGATTTTTCCTGAGCTCTTTGAAGAATTCTTTCCTCAATAGTTCCCTTGCAAACGAGCCTATAAACAGTGACCTGTTTGGTTTGTCCCAATCTGTGCGCCCTATCCATTGCCTGTTGATCGACAGTCGGATTCCAATCACTATCGTAGAAGATGACTGTGTCGGCAGCGGTTAAATTGATGCCCAGTCCACCAGCTCTAGTGCTCAAAAGGAACACGAATATATCATTTCTTGTTTGGAAGTCTGAGACCATATCTCTTCGGTCAGATATCTTCGACGATCCGTCTAAACGCATGTATGAGTGCTTACGATAACACATGTATTCCTCTAACAAATCTATCATTCGAGTCATTTGTGAGTATATAAGAACTCTGTGTCCCTCCCTTTTAAGACGAACTAATAATTGGTCCAATGATTTCAATTTTCCAGAGTCTGTCACCAGAGTCTCCTTATCAGGTATTACAATAGGAGACCAACCATTCAACTCTTTGAGGCCGAGAATACCTTTGAGTGGAGGGACAAAAAATTTGCTCTTCATTTCTATAAGAAGTTGATGAGAAGATGCATTAAGATCGTCGATATCGCCATTAATTATCAGTTGCTTTATATGAGGACTGCCTCCGAGTTTTGATAGTGAATAAGAAGCCATCGCTCGAAGATTGCGACAGAACAGAGGCAGTGGTTCGGCGCTCACTCGTAAACCATATGTTTTATTAATATTTGTGGACAAAAAGGACGGAATGGGCGTCGGTTCGCAGTATGTATTTCTATCCGGACGGCTCTTATGAATGACTTCTTGAAACTTTAAAATTGGTTGTGATTTGTGAGACTCTAATTGACTCCTTAGTTCAGTAGTATCCTGTGGTGAAACAGGATTGAACTCATTGAATTTGGTCAGTCTCATCTGTCTGTGCTCTGAACTTTCTTTCATATAATGTAAGGTATGAGTAGTAAAGCCATAAATATAAGAGCTTTTCAAAGAAGTGAATAATAATTGTCTCCACATTTGATTTGAGTCGAAGCTGTTCTGATGGTTAACCGAAAAATAGGTTGTTTTCAGAGGTATTAAAAGTGGTTCTATTGATTGATTCGGTTCATTCCATAACTGTTTGTAGAGAATATTTGACATTAAACTCAACTCTTGTGAAGTGATTTTCCAAAAATCTAAAAAATTTCCAAAAAATAATCGATTCAATTGACTGACAGATAACCCGATTAAAGGCAGGAATGAAAAACATTTGAATGAGTCGTCGTTTGCAAATAGAGAGCCGTAAATGTAATCACAAACGAAAATATTAAACATTTTATAAATTAAATGATGTTTTGTCGGATTTAATTCAAAGAAGTCATTGCAAAGACCAGATTCGAAGACAAGACGTGGAAGAATATATTCATTTAAACGCATGTGATAAGGAGAACGAACATCCCGGCGCTCGAAAAGATTCGGGTGATTACAAACTTTGCGGAATTGCATCACAAGATTCATAAGACTAGAAGTAGCCGATTGTGCTGATGAACAGCCACTTGAAGTGGCCATCAAGTCATCGATTGAGATTTTGTGCTTAAGAGCGTTATAGAGAAGGAGTTGACGACTTGTTAGACCACAATACACTTTGATCTCAATTTTGTCGGACAATTCATTTTCGACATCTTTTTTAATCCGTCGTAACATAAATGGCTTCAAAATCATATGAAGTCGAGACAAATGCTTTTCATCGATGGCTGTCTTGTTTTCGGCGTGACTTTCGATGTCCTTAGAAAACCATTCGTTGAACTCTTCGTGTGAATCAAACATTGAGGGCATTATGAAGTGCAAGAGCGCCCACAGCTCTGCCATTGTGTTCTGAATTGGAGTTCCGGTTAATAATAGACGATTTCGACACTGAAATGAGAGAAGTATTTTCCAACGAACACTTGAACTGCTTTTGATAGCCTGTGCCTCATCTAAGACCATATAAATCCATTTAATGCGTTGGAAGTACTTCACGTCCTGTACTATCAATTGATAACTTGTAACTAACACATGAAAAGCCGACTCCTCTCGGAGTAAATACTTTTGATTCCAGAATTTTCGTAATACTTTCCTATCGTTAGGATTACCCCAATATGGAAGTACTTTGAACTTTGGCACGAATTTTGTCAGTTCCTGTTGCCAATTATGAAGAGTAGAAGACGGGGCAATTATAAGGAATGGCCCCCAAATGTTGAGTCTCTCAGCCAAAGTGGCCAAAAATGCTATGGTTTGAACGGTCTTTCCTAAACCCATTTCATCGGCTAAAATACCATTAATTCCTCTGTCGTACAGATTGTATAACCAATTCATTCCTTTCATTTGGTAAGGTTTTAAAATACCGTCGAAGATCTTTGGTTGTGGCAATTCTTCTTCTGTTGATATGAATGCATCGGATAAATTCAATTCCTTAATGGCCATAATCTCTGAGTCAAATGAACTTTTCTGTTGATTATGTGCTTCAAAAGCTGTTTCGACGTTACGAATCACTTCTTGTTTTTGTAGCTCCGGATTAAAGTCGTCTTCAACACTACTCGACAGAACTAATGGATTTTCGTCTTCGAGTTGTTTAAGAATTGTCGTCTGTTGGTTCAGTTCTTCCGGAGATAAGAGTTTGGACAACTTTTTACTCATAAAATGTGCGTAGAGTTCAGTCTGAGTGATAAGAAAATTCAATTTCCTCTGTTGTCTTTTGGCTTCAAGGAGTTCCATATCAATTTTCATCTTTTCCTGAGCCTCCTTTTCAGCTCGTTTTCTGTAATCCTTTTCGACTTTCTCGAAACGCTTCCAATAGAGAATCATTTCTTTTGTCAGCCGTTTGGCTCTGGAGTACTGATCGCGACACAACTGCTTTTGATGATTGAGTGTTTGCTTTCTCTTTTCTCGTTGACACCAATTTGCCATTTTCCTTAAATTATTGATGGCTTCCTTTCTGGCTGTCACTCTTTGTTTGTGTGCCCTGGGTATTTCTTTCCTAGCAATTGCAATCCATAACCGCTTTCGCCTCAAATTCATAATCGCTTCGGAGTTTGCGATTGAATTTGATTTCTTCTTAAGAGACCTTTTGTTCGGTTTGATTGGTATTATTGGTGAAGAGGACGGACTTAAAGATGTTGGAGTTGTGGGAGCGGTGGCGCATTTGGGCAGAGAGAAGTTTGTAATCGAATGAGTGGGAGTCGGCTGTGAAAGTGTTTGGGACAGCACTGAACCACTCGACTCTTCCGTATCAAATATCTCGTCCGGAAGAATACTCGTGACATTAGTGGACAGCATGTAATTTGAAACAACTGTTGGTTCGATATAAGATGAAACACTGTTTGAACCTTCTGTTTGAAGTATTTCTTTGGGTAATTGTTTATCATAAGGAATGTCCAGAATTTTCTCAGACTTTATCGTCCTTTCAATTGGAGGAAACACTTCTGGGATTGTATTAATTGCAACTGATTCGACACAAGGGGTGGGCACCGAAATCACTTCCGATTCATTGACAATACTCTTTGGAAGTAATTTAGTTTTTTTCACTGTTTTGGTCGCCTTTTTGACTAAATTCTTATTTGATGTTTGGATTGGATTTTCATTTGTATTCGATATTAAACTCGAACTGTAATTAAAGTATTGTCTCAATTGCGGGTCTGACTCGAATTCTTTTCTAGTCTTCTTCTGGAACTGATGAAATCGAAGCATTTCACGAATATATTGGTCGGCTCTCTCTTCGTCATCGATGTCTGAGTCAGAATCGGAAGAATCGCTTTTGTCGATCAGAATGTTTTTTAACCACTTCTTGTTTTTCTTGATTTTACTTAAGTTATAAACTCTGGTTTTGACGGCTTTTAACTGTTGTTTCGGAATATTTGGATTCAAGTCTTCGCCCAAACTATGCAATAAATGAAATGAATAAAAACACGACCGAAAGGAACGGTAAGTCTTGTAATTGATACCTGTTATTATTGAGAGACCTGTCCACCTGAGCTATCAGTCCATCCATACGAAGAGCATTTTCTAATCGCTGCAGATAAAGTGGTTTCGCCAATCGGTTGACATCAGTGCCGATCAAAGTGTGTAAACTGCTGTCATTTGAACCACTATTTGTGGCACTCATATTACCCCCGATTAAGGGGGTCTTTGATGTCTTATCCAACAGATTGATATCCATTTCTTGGAATTAGACTGAGTTTAGAACAAATACCATAATAAATAATTTAACTGAAATAAGATATTGTTGATCATATTCTTCTAATTTTTCACAATAACCAAGGATAATTGAATAAATGAGAAAGGGGGTGCTTTCAAGTTGCATATTCTAGCAACTTTTAATGATTTGCGATCATTAATCTTTAATCAAACACTTCTTACCTTTAAAATAGGGCTCAAATTATAATATTTTGATTGAAAAACATTAATATTTATAATTGAATTGAAAGGAAACGTATTGACAATTATTAAGCAGTAAATGACATAATTTAATAAAAAGTAATAAAATTGAAACCCATTTGTGTTTAGCTTTGAATGAAAGCAAACAAAACAGAGATTTTTCGACAAAACAGACATTAAATGCATTGCTTTCATGTTTTCATTGCCTCAAAGCGATTGTCGATACTATCGATGCCTAAAACACTGACAAAACTGTACGAAAAGTCAAAACATTTAAAGTCGTGTTTTGTTTCTCAAAATCAATTGAATTCATTTAAATTTGTTTTAAATTAATTTCCATTTATTTGAATTATAAGTGAATCGCAATCAACGAAGTAATAAATGGCCGAACGATATAACATTCACTCGCAATTAGAGCACTTGCAGTCCAAGTACATCGGCACGGGTCACGCGGACACCACCAAATATGAATGGCTGGTCAATCAGCACAGGGACTCGATTGCCTCCTATTTGGGTCATTACGATTTGTGTAACTTCTTTGCTTTGGCTGAAAACGAGACCAAACAACGAATCAAGTTCAATTTAATGGAGAAAATGATTCAGCCATGTGGTCCGCCCCCCGACAAACACGAAGATTAGACATCACTTCCACAACACTTTCATCATTTGATTTCTCATTTTTATATTCAATTAAATTAAGCTCTTTTTAAACCAATTTTATTGGATATTAATTAAATTCGTTTTAATTACATTATATTTGATTTCAATAATTAATTGTATTTTCAATCGAATAAAAGTTTGAATAAAATTACAATTTTGTGCTCTTTTTTGACTCATTTATGAATTTCTATGAAAACAATATTCAAATTAAATGACAATTATTTTATACATCGGTTTCAGTGTTTTATTACAATTAATTATTTGCGAAATATCTTCAAATTGTGAACGATTTGCGTCCATTCCATTCGAATATTGTCTGAAACACATTATAATATGGAATCAGATATCAATTAATAGTATGAACTAGCTACAAAATAAAATAAAACTTCAATTCTTTGAACCTATAAAAGGTGTGATCGAAATGCTCTTATGATTGTTAGTAAAAGTGATAGTTGAATTTTTTTGAATTTATGGAAATGCAATCAAAATGTTTGATTTTAAGTTTAAATCAGTGCCTAAAGGGGTAACTTACCTAAAGGAGTGACTCTGATCCCTCTAGAGTCGAAAATTTAGGCAAACCCCCTAGAATTTTTCAAAATTTAACATTAGATGTATACCTGTCCCTTAGCATTTTTTGCGAAAGAAGCGAAGCGGCAAATTTTTTTACCTAGGTCCCCCTTTCTGCTTATTTCCTTTTTATTTTATTTTATTTTATTTATTTCTTTTTCACTACATCTATGAAATGGAATGAAGTATATATATATATCGTCCGACAAATATATACACTACTTGAAAAAGGTATTTGAACACCCTAAGTTTTACTGAAAATTAATATTAAAATAGGTGTAA
>JAQGCS010001060.1:0-15920 GCA_034702105.1 Fuscozetes fuscipes
CGGTGCTTTACCTTTCACTTGCTTATAGCCGAAATTGCTCTTAACCGATTAGCTCTTAAGCGACCTACACTGTATATTGAAAATATCCATGCATTTTTACAATGAAAGCAATCTAAACATCTTGAAAATTGTAGATCTTGCACAATCATTATGCAAGACAGTTTCCTAGGGATATGTTTGAGGACAACACTCTTTCTAATTGAATGCAAACATAGGATTATTTGAAAATTCAGAGCATTTTTCATAAATATTTATTTGTCACTTAAAATTTTGTATCATATTTATCCCAATTTTGATTTGAATGATTCAGAGTTAAAATTATGAAATATGTTTTCCATGACCCCATGTCAATTTGAAATATTCTTTTATAGTTGTATTTACAAAATAGATTGAAATAATAAAATATTCAAATCAAAGTGTACATAAGCTAACGCTTTAAGATTGCCAATTTGCCAATTTCATTTTTGATTTAAGATGAGCAAGATAGTCAATTTTTTTAAATCAGAGATTACTGATCAAAGTAACTGTTACTGTGGTGTTGTCTTATCTTTTATAAAAGAACAAGATAAATATTTTCATTTTTCAATTATAGTTCTATCAGTTTTGATACTAAATTTATTTTTTACTTCTTGCACATCATTCTTAATAACTTTTTTAGTTCATCGGAATTATAGTTGAACCACAAATCAATTGATCTGTGTAAAAATTAAGTTTATGTTGCCAAGTTTTGTTGTTAATAAATATTAAAATAAATGTAGGACATTCATCTAGGTAGAACATTTCAATCAATAAAAAGTTATTTAATAATTCAATGAATTTTTATGTTATCGTTTGGTTTCAATTGTGATATTTTGTGAGTCAATTATACCAACGAATAAACACAATAACAAAACCATAAATTTCTTTTATCACAGAATTTGATTCTCATTACAAAAGTGAAGCCAAAGAATACAACAAAATTTAACAGTATGTGCAAGATAGCAAAAAGCAACAAACCACCAATTTAAGCTTAACCCCTAAGATTTCTCGTGGTTCTCCTGTGAATTGTGAATAATCATCAAGACTAAATTTCACATACTGTATGATAGTACAGTGTATAATAAAATAATTTTAAATTTCAGGATTGAATATCTTGATCATTGTTTACATTTGTAAATATCTTTATGTTAAACTCATTAGTCGATAATGTCTCTTGACGATTGATATTTTTTTCTCGAACTCATTATTTAGATGGTCTTGGTTAATAATTTTTGCAATACAGTTTCACAACATATTGTGTTCATTAGTTTTTGAACGTGATCAAATTTCAAATTTTAGAAAATTTAAGGAACATCGAAATGATTATTTCAACAAATTTCCACATAAGCATTTATTAACCATGCTTCACTACACCAGAGTAAATTCAAGTTTGGAAAACCTTTTCTGGTTATATAAGAAAAATGATCCTCAGAAGAGAAATTTCTAAGAACCTAAAATGTCATTTGTCATTATATTGAATAAGAAATCCTCGACAGAATTACAATTCGACAGTTATTTGATTAGGAAATCTGTTCAAGCTCTTTGTTGACACGAGGAAAAATAAATTACAGGCTCCTAAGTGGTAGTACAAAAATAAATTACATGGTAAAGTTCTTGGAACTCCACAGTTTTGTAATAAAGGATGAGGCTTTGAAAGGGAGGCAGAGAGAGAGAGAGAGAGAGAGAGAGAGAGAGAGAGAGAGAGAGAGTTATCTCGCTCCCACACAATTATTTTAAGTTGTTTTTAATAATTTATTCTCATAAATACAGGTATTTTACTTTAGGGAGCTTGTATTATGAGTGGAAATGATTTTGATAATGTTTGTCTTGCATGCTAATACGCGTCTTAGGAGTTTTTGAACTGACTTTGCTTGCAATTTGCGCGACCGTAAGCATTGTTTTTGTCGAACATTGATTCGAATAAGAGTTAAATACCAATGTTTTGATTGACATATAGATTGATATTAAGACTTAATTAGTTGAAATTCCTTAAAGTCTTCAATTTTATTTAATTTGGTTTTAATTTCCAAATCAATTCATTATTAAATTTATTTTTTACTCATATAAAAAGCAATTTTGAAAACGAATTTCATATTGAATTGATTTTTCCTAAAGGGTTTTAAATTAGTTTTGTATTTGTGCAAGCATATATATTGTATGCTTTCGAATGAATGAATAAAAATAACTTATTATTAATACAATCGGATCTTGATTTAAGAGATTGCGATTTAAAGGAATTCCAATGTGAGGGACAGAATTCTGGAGCATCGCTCCTATGGTTACTCAAATGTTAAAGTAATTTAATTTAAGGGACTTATTGTGAGCTCACATTAGCATAAGCTGTACTTTGATTTAAGAGCATTTGTAGAAATTGTAATTTGATCCAAACTATTTTTCATTACATTTAGTTTTGTCGTTCAAAAGGGAATAATTTAGCCGCACTAAGGATTCTCTTAAATCGAGGTCTGACTGTATAATTCTAAATCCAAAATTTTTTGAAGTAATAAAAGTTCATCTAGTGCCAGGCCCGCCAAATGACCCGATTAATCGAGAGTGGGATGAGTTTGAAGTTTATAATTTATAATTTCTAGCCTTGCTAGAAACTCAGGATTTGTAACTTCAACATTCAAACATTCTATTACTCGTTTATATACAACAAAACCATATCCATTAGTGTGAGATTAGTAAAGATTAGGATTAGATCACTCACTAACTCACTTTTTCTTTCTTTCACTCACATAGATTTAAATTCGTCATGCTATATTTGTGCTTTTTAATAAGTATATATGCATGTACAAGTATGCATATATACATATTAAAAAGCTTATTATATATCTTGTTCACTAGTCAAACATGAATTATCTGGTTTAAATTATTAAAACTGAGATTTTCAAACCATAATTATCTGTTAAAACTTGAAAAATTATTGTGTAATTGAGCTTTAAGTTTAAACAAGGAAAAAAGTTGGTCAAAGCTATTCACTACTGTACAGAATCCAAGTCTAATATCATGTTTCTATGGTTTTCTACCGTTTACTTCACTCGGAGTGCTTGAAAAGGCTTCTCTCACTCTATTCTGTTGTCTAAGTTCTAGAGGTTGTGTAAACGAAAAGTTGTTTTGATCAAGATATTTTGAAAATTTCTCACTACTCCTATCATAAGACTTCAATAAATGAAATCTGAATTGAAATCAAATTTTTCTATAAATACAGAAATATTCCTTTAATTTGTTTCGAAATAATAATAAATATTCATATGTTGTAAGAGTATTTTGTTTTGCAAGGGTATATAAATAATATTTATCGAGAATTCTGATTGATTTCCCTCGTGGTAGCACTTATTCGGAACGCATCAGACATAATGTAAATATTATTTTTATTTGTTGAAAAACAATTCAGTCAAATGTGAGCTAAAAATTTTAATTGCATCTTATTTATTTAAAACATTGTTTTGATAACTATTCCTGGTTCAAAAGTAATCGAGGTCTTGTTCAAACACTTAAAATTTCTCAAATAACTTCAAAAATAGATTTCTTTACAAATGTTTAGAAAAATTCTTTAAATTATTTCCATAGAGAATCAAAAATGTATTGAAATAAAATTCAATAAAAAAAAGTATTGACTTTTATCGAGAATTGACTGCAATTTTCAAATAAATATTTTTCTTATATTTAAGACGGGTTTTAGTTTCAATTTAAAAGTGCAATAAAACTAAACTTTCAAATAAAAACAGAATAACTTCTGACATAATAATAAACATTTGATAACAAAACTAATAAACTATTTATATCTCACTTTTCAACAGAAATAAGTGGTTCGTCTGTACGACACATATCTCAAAATTTGGTCAATAATGTAATCTTTGTTTGGGTTTTCATATTATTGCTATTATTTGAATCGAGTAAAACCGGAAAACGCCGTCAAAACTCAGTTAATGTGCGAAACAGCGCCAACAATGAACACAATTATCAACTACACAACAAATCCTGATGACCAAGGTAATTATAATTTATTATTTTTAGAATTTTCCACAAGAGAATAATGAGCGAATTAAAGTAAGTGAATTTCAAGTTCATATTTACACAACATGATATCCAGACTTAAATTAAAATTAATTGAACCTGATAAAAACTAGAAGGCTTACAATAAAGCAATAAATAATATTAATATCAGTCACTGCTTACAAATTTAGTAGAAATTTATATTCATTAAAAAAATTGTTTTTATAAATTGTGGATTCAGCCATAAAAAGCGATAGTAAGAATCTTGTCTATTT
Source organism: Fuscozetes fuscipes (assembly GCA_034702105.1). Lineage (NCBI taxonomy): Eukaryota > Metazoa > Arthropoda > Arachnida > Sarcoptiformes > Ceratozetidae > Fuscozetes > Fuscozetes fuscipes. Next base: position 4,293 of record JAQGCS010001060.1, read on the forward strand.
TCATCTATCTTCTTCTTATTTTATCACTTAAGAAAAATTTTCTCTTAAACCAGCAACTCAAACATAGATAATATTCTACTGATTTGTAATACATCAAGCCTAAATAACCCTGACAATGGGATCTCACTTCCTAGATGCATTAGCCTGAAAATAATCTCTGATTTAGTGTTATACTTAAATCTAATGAAGTTTTCCGCTTAATTCCGTTCCCTATATCCGTATATTAATCCTTAAGGAGTATTGCATTCTTCAGAGCAGTGATATATTCGATATAATTCCGTGATTTGTGTAAAACAGTCTCATATTAATTGTTTATTCAAATAATCGGAAACACTTTGAAAACATCTTTCTCTTGTGTTCAATAAAATTAAAATATTTTTAGAGGCTTTTCAAACAACTTAATGTCATGTTGTTATTTGCCTTGGACAAACGAGTATTTAAATCTAACACGATCTGATTGGTCACCCATTAGCTAACAAAATGAATGAGAAAAGCTTCTCAACTAATTAAACAATACTTTTGTTTGACTCTTTCATACATATTATATTTGTCTCAGACATTCACGGTATAAGTGAGAGCACATTCAAAAACATCCGTTTCTTTGCATGAATGGTCTTCATGTGATAGAGTATGTCATTCATTGCAAGAGAAAAATAGTTTTATCCGACAAAGTATTCTAGCAAAGTTTTTGTCTCTTAAAAAATGAATACAATTATAAAAAAATTCCATTATTTGTAAAAACAGTTTTTTTATCGCAAGTAAAAGAATGATAAATGAAGTTACCCAGAATAAAACCAATAATTATAATATTTTAAAATCAAATTAATCAAAGTGCAAAAAAATCCTTCTAAATAAATTATCCTGATTCAATCAAAGTTAATCAATTTATGTCATCTAATAAATTTGAATGCACCATACTAATCAATTTAGGCCTGACGCCGTTTAATTAAGTGAAGCTATCCAGTGTAACTATCCTTTCAGATCCAGAGAAACTCAAACAATTGATGGATAAGTTGGAACAGTATATCAATAACAGAGCTCTAGATAAAACCAGTATTATATTGTTGGTAATCGCCTACGCCATACTCATATTCATCGGCACAATAGGCAATGGACTGGTATGTGTTGTCGTCGCTCGAAAACCAAAGATGCGTACGTCAAGAAACCTGTTCATTATAAACTTGGCCATCAGCGATTTATTGCTCTGCTTTTTTACAATACCTTTCTCTTTGGTCGAGATATCTGTGAAGTACTGGCCGTTCGGTAAGAAATTCTTGAGTCAAATAATACAAAATTCAGGACATAATATGGAATTCACTTCATTAATATTTATGTCAAGAATATTCTGAATATTTTATTGAACTTGTACAATAACGATATTGTGAAACTCGCTTATGCCAATAAAATCTGTGGGAGTAAACATGCTGGTGTAAATCTTAAGGGGATATTAGTTAGGTAGCCTAGTTGAGTTTACAAATTGTCTGTATGTGAGCAAAATTTATAAGCTAAAATATTTCGCTCTTGTTTGTTTTTCACTACATGGAATGTATCATTTATGGATATGGTTTTTGCCCGACCCCACCCCCACCCCCACAAAGAAAGACAGAGGGAGAAAGCAGAGCATATGGAGATATGCTTTGGAAAGGGATGGGATTCAGGCCTATGTATTGAGATACCCCTTTGAGATGGAAGAGATTCAAGTTTATAATATAAGACCTATTAATTATGACCATAAATGTAGTGTCTATTACTTTGATCCAAAGCTTATTTTATTTAATATCCTGACATTTAATTAATCAAATTTATGTTCAGTTCTTAGCAGTCTTTTGAGCTAAAGTCTCCTGGCTCTATTTAATGCTATTAAATAATCATTTGAGTGATAACATCGAGGAAATTAAGAAAAATTTACACAAAGAATAAAAATTCTAATAGATAAGATATTCTAACGAAAAGCATTCATATTTTAACCAAAAATGCTAATTAAATACCATTACTATGACATAAATGGAACACAAAATTGTAAAAAATATTGGCATTGATTTTGTGTTCTAAACAATACTTCTCTAATAAATCGATATATTCTTGAGATGTCTTATGATTAAGATATTGATGTCATTCGAAAAAGAGATACAAAGTGTTTTGAGTAATGGAGTGACCAAGATAACTTAAGCAATTGAGTCTTAAAATATTATGCTTTAAACAAAGACAACCTTGATGATCATCATAGTCAGACCAAAATCAAATTTCAAAGTTCAATGTTATGTAATACAAGAACATGATTCTAGTAGAGTGTTTTGTGTAATAATAACCTTGGTCGCATCAAACATTAGCCAATATCCCTTGGTTTAATAAATTGTTGTCTCATATCATTTGTGATACAATGAACATGATTTCAATTGTTCTCATATTTCAAAAGTGATTCGTTTTTTATACCAAAAAACTTCTATTCTTTGAATGTGGAAAATATGAGACAAAAATTGATCTCATTTTTAGGAGTGGTTTACAATTCGTGTCTGACTTAATATTGCGATAAATAAATATTTGATTTATTGATATCTATTTAATATATTCAATATTCTGTCCACATTTTGAGCGCACGTTCTATTATTGTTGTCATGGTTTAGGGCAGTGATGTTCTTTTCAAATGTATTCCACGAATTCAATTATACTGGTAACTAATGCCCTAGGAGAATTTCAAATTATGTGTTTAGCACTTTTGTGATCTTCACTGTTGAGGAGATCAACAATCAATTCATTTAGTTATTCATGGGATGTGTGTTTGTATGAGATTATTGTTTGTCATTTTCTTATATACAAATGTAGACAATCTATTGCCGACTCCTTAGAACAAAAAACTAAAAATAAAAAAATTGCCAGCTCACTTCTCTCGGATGGAGGGGATTGCAACTCAAAACTAGGGGACCTGCTTGAGCTCAAAAACTAGAGGATATTTGGAATATGCCTCCTTGCGCACATCTGGTTATTAACTATTTAGATTTCGATCTTGTTGTTTTATGATTCAAAAATGATTAGTTTACTTTATTATTCTAAAATATTGATTTAAATTTTAGGTATTTTATTAATTTAGAATACCTATTAGTTGAAATAAACAAGAGAGCATTTTTCATAAATCTCCTTGGGATTAAAAAATGGTTAAATCTTTTTCCAAATTGGTATGAATTGGTCTGAATATGATATTAATTTGTTCGAAGCCTAAAATAATAAAGTATTTTACAAATTACATAGAATCTTCTAAATTTGTGATCACTGAACGCTTAATTCTAGTCACCGATAAATATTACATTTCTTTAATACTCAGATCATCAAAATTGTGGTCAATTTTATTATGTTTCTCTCAATTGACGATAAAAATATGTTATACAATTCAGTTTCTAGCAGATTCTGCTATTCATTGAAAATCAGGGATGGCCAAGCTCGACGGCTTTAGAGGGAGTCTTGGGGTAGTTTTTTAATTTGCCGCTTCCCTCAGAGAAAAATACAAAGGGGGAATAAGGTACACAATTTGACGCCTCACTTCGCTCGGCGGCAAAATGGAGGTATAACTATAATGTAAAATTTTTAAAAATTCTAGGAGGTAGTTTTGCCCCAAATTTTCGACTCTAGGGGAGGGGTAAGAGGTCAACCCCCTGGTCAACCCTGACTTAAAAAGCAATCAAAAATTATTTCCGATAGATTTGAATGAAAACAAAATCAAAGCAAATTTGTGCTCAGAATATCAAATTCATCCAATTCTCTGATGGAAAGCAAAGAAAGTTTTCTGCCTTTTCATCTTTGAAGTTGAAAAAGTCATCTATCTAAATAAAAAAATTTAAATATTGAGATCCATGTACAGAATAATCGATATTCTTAAAAACAATATGGGAGATTTCAGACTATATGTCAGACTTAATGCCATGAATGCAATAAGTTTTAATGAAAATTAAATATTTGCTAAAAATTAAGCAAGTACATAAAATATTATATAAAAATGCATTCATTCAAACAATTGAAGCAAATATTTGTTGAAAGTTAATCGCTTGAATTGTACTTATATTTTTAAATATTAGCTTTTGTCGAGAAAAGTCTCCAGGCTCATTAGTAGTAATTAAAGAGTTAAGGACCGATGAAGTCATTCGCATTGAGACAACCATTATTCCACATGAGTGATCAAAATTCTTTGCTAGAATTTATTTTGGCCATTACCTGATAATACAATCTTTGAAAAATTTTTATAAACTATATTTGTCCATAATTCATGCAGGATGAAAATTTTAGCTTACAGTGATTAATCCTAAGGTTCTTTCTTGCATATTTATTAGACTTATATTTAACAATATCTTTATTTTGTAAGTTTATCTCATTCTGAAGTACATAAGTTGTGACCCTTAGTCACCTCAATTGTATTCGCTAATGCTTTTGATGAAGGCCATGCTCCATTCTTATGCAATTCGAAACCATATAAATAATTCATTATTATATAAATATTAATGAAAAGCGATTAATAAATAAAATCAATAACTATTGGAAATAAATGAATGAATTATTGATTTGTGAGCAGAAATTCTCTAATAATAAAATCTTTTGATATTTGATTCACTTTTATCAGCTGTAAAATAGCGATAATGGGTTTAAATGACATTGATCACTTAAGCATGATGATTTTATCTTTATATAATAGTAAATAATTTAGTTAACTTCTTAAACATCTATCAAAATGTCAGTTGACTAACTTGTACTTTCACAGATGTACTTTGTCTTATAAATTAATCTACCAGAATCAATTAATTTCTAATTAACTTGTCAATTCAAGTGTATTAAACTGACATTTGCATGATCCCTTATAATTTGTAACAATAGATCTTATAGAAAGGAATCCATCTTTATTTCCTGCTATCATTAGTAAATACGATTTTTTTAAAGTGACATGGTAATCAATTCAATGTAAGAACGATTAGTTTAAAACGACCAGAATAAATTAAACCGCCAAGAATATAAGCGAGCAACAATTCTAATTAATGTTGACATAAACCAGAGATAAAATTTATTTTTGTTTGTGTCAACTGTGAGCGCATAAACGTCTTTGACATTTATTAATATTGTATTAATGGACGTCTAATTAAATTCTCTGTCCGTTGACTTAATTAGTGTTCGAATAAAACCATTTATTAATTTATTGAGTCATTCAAACAAATTAATTAGTTTTTGTCATTTATTTAATTTTTTTCACAACTATTTTATGAATCAATTTTATGATTAAATTGTGTAAACAGAATACGGAAAAATTTATAATGTTTCATTTGCAATTAATTAATAAAAAAAATAGTCTACAAGTTTCTAATTAGTTTCAGTTTAGGTCCATTAAATTAAATTAAACTTCATTGTAACTAATTTGGAAATTTGTCAATTAGAAGACGTTCTCTCTCTCTCTCTCTCTCTCTCTCTCTCTCTCTCTCTCTCTCTCTCTCTCTCTCTCTCTCTCTCTACTTAATCTTTTTCCTAAAAATAACTTTGCTCAATTTGTTAAATGGAAAATCATATGATATGTTAAAAAAATATTTTGTTTCGTTTGTTTTGATTTCTTTGTTTGTATTTATTTGATATGTGACTCGAGTTTGAATTGTTTGGCCACAAGTTTAAGATTTCAATCCATTACAGTATTGGTTTATTAAATGACCTTGTTGATGTCATTTTTCATCGAATTATTATTTGACTAATCTAGCAATTAATTATATTTTGATATCAATCATTTGCTTGAATGCTTTGGTCGAAGCAATGAATTTGTCTCTTGATATCATTTAATAATACTTAAAGAATATTCTTGAATATTGATATGCTGTCCTATTATTAGATAGAGTGCACTCTAAACCTGTTAATTACAAATTTGGATATTAATATAAATTGTCATTTGATAATGTGTCTAGGTGTGACCATGTGCAAACTGGTCGGAACACTGGAAGCCACTTCAATATTTGTGTCAACAATAAGTATAACTGCCATAGCGTTGGATAGATATCAAGTGATACTCCATTCGGGAGGAGATAACAAAACGTTGTGTTCAATATCCAAATTGGTTGGCATTTGGATTACAGCCATTCTGCTGGCACTGCCTCTCTTCCTCTACCGGGAAGTTGAAACTCATAAATTGGGTAATTTATTTGTTTATTAATTATTTATTTTTCATAGATTTATTAATTTTCAAGTTTACTAACATATTTGTTAAGCTATCTCTTGAAAAGCGTAGATAATTCTTGTTTTCAATTCAATTACTTGATCTAATTAATTATCAAAATTATAAATGATAAGCAAGGTATTCAAATAAACACACAGTCGAACATCAGATTCAAAAATTGATCATTTTTGCAGAATTGACTATGCTTGGATCAGTACCATCTTGGCGATCAATATAGGTGAAATTTGAATAGAGAATTCGAGTGTAAAACTATATAAATCATTGAATTACTTCACTTATATTCAAACTAATAGCAAAATAAAAATTCAAAATTCGTTTTTCAAATAAATGATTCAAAATTTGATTCTCTTTTCTTATTATTTCATTTCATAGTTTAATATTCAAAATATTTTGAAGTTTTAATTTATTTTATGAATAGTTTTAACTCAGATTACAGAAAAAGATAATTTATCATAATAATTGATTTCTTCTTGTCATCTATTTAAATTTAACCAAAACTAATCTACTTTAGATATACCATGGCTGAAATCAGTGAACTATTGCGCTGAGCGCTGGCCTATAGCGCACGGTAGGGGCTATTACTCTGTCTTCTCAATGGTATTCCAATATGTGGTGCCCATAATAATTGTGACAGTAGTCTATACCCGACTCTGCATAAAATTGAAGACACGGGCCATTCGCCGGTCATCGACTACACAACTACCAAAAACCAAGAGTCGACTCAGAAGAAGAACTCGAAAGACTAATTTGCTTCTTATATCAATTGCGTTGATATTCTGCATTTCATGGCTACCCCTCAATCTGATTAACATAATCGCCGACTTCTGCTTTCCGTTCGGTTCGGACCAAACCTTTCGAATTGTGTTCGCGATATGTCATATGGCAGGTAATGACACACACATAGCAACCCTTACAAAAATGCTTTAAAACAATTAAATCTAGAATTAAGAAGAGCAGGGTACATCAATATTAGAATTACCTATCAAAGTAAAACCATTTAGTTTATTATAAAACTTTTAGACAAAACAATACAAAAGAACACATTTTAGATCATTCGTCTGAAAGTGGTTTAACGACAAATATTCAAAACAGATTCCTGATAAAAATTATCCTTGGCTTGTTGCTTCAATATATAGGATTGCTTCAGAGGTGCGGAAGGGGATTAACCAGGAATGGCCAAGGGGGGTATGGGTCTTACCCCCAAGAATCGAAAATTTTGGCTTTACCCCCCCCCCTAGAATTTTGAAAAAAGTTAACATTACAGGTATACCCCTCCCTCGCCGACGAGCAGAGCTTACGCATCTTTGTGTTTTCCGCCGAGCGTAGCGAGGTGGCAAATTTTTTCGGTTTTTTTAGGAGGGAAATTAAAAAAAACTACCCCCTAGACCCCCCCCCCCCTAGAAAAATTTTCAAAAACCATCCCCCTATACCCCCTAGAGCCGAAGAGCTTGGGCATCCCTGACTAAAACAAACATTTTATAAATAGAATGTTTGCATAAATCTCAATTTGTGATGATAATTTTACATGTTATTACCATCACTTACGTCATAACTCTTGTTAAGTTGAACATCTTGCGTATTTCATTCTTATCTTGGAAATAATGCTGTATTTCCGCACAGAATTAAATCACGACTACTAAGTCCTAAACCAAAATATGGATTATATTACAAAATATTGGAAGAAATGGTCAGTACTTCCTTAGGCCTTAAAGATTAATATTTTTATTGAGCAACTGAACAAGGTGAGAGTATTTGCCAAAACTGATAATATCATTTTGTTGTCAAGTTAGTAAACAAAATAACTTCTTGTATAATTATACTAAAAAAAATCTTTATTATTTTTGTTCATCAATAATTTGTCAAGGATAATTTATTTAAATAGAATAGAAATTGGTCATTAATGTTTCTAGTTAGTTCGCGTTTCATTATAAAGATTGTGTAACATAAAAGTTCTTTAAATTACCTTAATTATATAACTTACAAAACAAAATCAAATCCTTTGACAATAAACTTAATGATTATTACGTAAAAATCTACTAGTTAATGAGTTCTAAAAATATATAGATGTTATTCAAACATCTCTTTCATTAAAATGCAGTTAATATTTTTTCGCACGCTATCATCTAATTAAATCATTTGTTCTAACTGATATTTTGCTTCCAACCAGATTATTCTATTCAAATTAACTTTCACCTGGAATATTTTTTATAATTAAACAAAGAGCAAATATTTATATTACTTGCTTTCTATTGAAATATAAATTGTTATAGAGTTATTTTTCGTGTTGAGAATGTTAAGGTATATTTTCAAATGAAATCATATAAATATACATGCTTAATATAAAAATAATTGTCTTTTCATTTATAAATCTAATTTAATATTAACTTGGATATATATAACTTAATAATCGAATTTTAAAACAAATTTTAATAAAACATGTGCCCTATATCATGAAATTGCCAAGATCCATATCATTTGTACATGTTCGTAATTGAATAAGGACTTTGCTCACATATCTAACTCAATGTAATTCGTTCTATGATCGTAAGAGTCCCAGAATCTATGTCGAAAATGCTACCGTATAATTCTGCCAGGTCCTTATTACTATGAACATTCAACGGAACTTATAAATAATTTATTCTGTTTAATTTGGAATAAATAGAGATAATAAATATTTATATTTAATGAACTAGATTTTATCCGTATTTCATTTAATTCATACGGCAATTTTAACAAGCATATTTACAGAGACTGTTAAGATTATTTTAAAATTAAATCACATCTTACGACTATTTTTTTTGAAAATTTAAGATTTTGAAAATTAAACATGCCAATAAAGATATATACACTCAAACATATAAAATATAATAAACTTTTAAATGTTTTGATTCCACACATTATTTATTATTCTTTATTCAAGTAGTTTATAATCAACGTATGTAATCCAGGTATGGTATGCGAGTAAGTATGCTACTGATAGGTAAAGAGTGAAACCCTATCAGCGCCATTGGGATTTGAACCCCAGTCATTCAGCTAAGAAGCGAACGAGTGTTCTGTTGCACCACTGAGCTTGGACTTATTTATTATACATTTGATTAATGGAAACGAATACCTTTGAGAACAACTTCTGAAATTTCAAAAATAAATTATCTATTTTAAAATAAAGCTTACAATTAATTATTTCGCTAACTTTGTGTGGAGAACAGCTCAGAGAAGTATCTTTTATCAAATTATAAAAGTTTGTTTTCATGTTTGCTTACCTGTGTGTTCTGATTGGTTAGAACCTTTCCTTCTGAAAGGTTGAGCACATCTCCTATCTGTTGGCTATATATACAGTGAAAATCATGAAATGCCGACTATAGAAAATGAGGTACAGTTTAGGCTCTTTAGTTCAAATGAGTTTATTGATTAAAAGTTTGAAATAAACTGACTTTAGATTACAATCATTTGATGCATAATCTTATGATATCAAACTTTTGTTGAATTAATGAACCGATTATTGTATTGTTTTCTCTAATGAGTCTTATCTGTATTGCACTTTGCTTCAATAGGATTAGTATTAGCTATAGTCAGCATTTCATGATTTTCATTATTATCACACAATAAGATGTATCATTATTTATGTGTATCTGTGTATTACGTCACTCAGTATATGAAACGCGAGGAAATTGGTTTCATTGATTGAATTATTAGATGATATTATAACGTGGTCGGATATAAATTTTGCAGTAACTTTGGTGTTAAAAAACTGTAAATTATGAGAATAAATTCACTTTATTTATATGTTATTTTTGAGACACACTATCGGACAATAAGTGTTTGAATTTCCATTTGTTTTGATCCACGCGTTCGGTAAATATGCCCTCAAAACAAGAAGAGTTCCGCAAAATAGTTGTTTTATTTCATGTTTCATTCAACAAAAATATGGGAATACCTTTCACAGTTTAACACTTAATACTAGGAAGTGTTAAAAAGTGTTAAAAAACAATTTATAATATATTTAATGTGTATAATAAGAGATTGACAACAAAAAGGAAAGTCAGTTGGGGTCTTACACTCAAAGTCATGACCAAGGATCTCCATTTTTAAACATGGTCTGAGTAGTGCTTATATCCGCCCGAATAAGAAGGGGGTTTCAATCAACCAAAACGTGTATTTGAATGAATGTATAAGAAAAATATTAATGCCTTTTCTCGACAAATATCATCTGAATTATAAATACATCTTTTGGCCAGATAAATCTAGCTCTTATTATGCTAAAAGTGTCCTCGAACATTATCGTTCCCATAAAATAATGTTTGTTGACAAACAGCGCAACCCTACAAATGTCCCGCAATGCCCACCAATTGAAGACTTTTTTGGATATCTCTGTCAAGTAGTTTACAAAAAGGGTTGGAGAGCCTCAACATTTGAAGAATTGATAAATAAAATAAAATCGTCTCTTAGAAAAGTGGACAAGAACGTGGTCCGGCGGATGATGGAAGCGGTACCCAAAAGGCTTCGAAAATGTGGTCAAAATGGACGGATAGCTTTGGTTCACTAATCAAATATTATCTCTTATATAATAAATTATGTGACATTTGATTTTCATTCGATTCGAATAAACAACTTTAAAATATTTTAATTATCAAGTAACTGCAAAATTTATATCCGACCCCGTTAGTTTTGTTCTTAAAGCAAACTAACTCACCAAACATCGAGCTATGAAAATTGAGCTAGTATCCTTATATAAATCATGTTCAAAAAACTCTTTAAGATAAAATTAGAATTCGGCCATTTTGACATTAAATATTGTTTTGTTTATTTCACTCTAATTGAACTTGAAATGTTCTAAATATGGTAAATAATGTCGTAAATAAATTAAGTTTTTAGGATGGGGTATAAAATGGCCTAGTCTTGCAAATGACATATTTTGATCAACAATGGCGGCATTTGAAGGAAAACATGGCTCGAGTCCTCTTATCTGATTCAAAATACCCCTCCATTCTCCCTTAGTCACCTTTAGATACTACATTAGGAAATTTCAGCTAAATTTTTTATTATGATCAATTTTTAATAGTGTAAACTGTTTTGATTGATTGTCTAGTGTCATGTAGTGTCTATTACTTTGATCTAAAGTTGCTTTATTAAATATTAAGCCATAAGTTTTATAAATATATTAAAGCAAATAATTTGCAATTATTTCGTTTTCGAGAAAATCAAACAATATTTTTGAGTTTTGCCCGGAATCAAATCAAATTTATTTTAAGAACATTTTACACGTAGACTAAACATATAAAACTTGAACAAGTAGCAAGTATCTATACTGTTTCGGTTACATCAATTCGGAATCTTTTATAGCGATATCCGTCTTCATATACCAAACAACTTTTGTAAATACGATCGGCCACAGGCTTATCAATTTTGTTGAGCTGGGCGAATTGATCGATTCCTAAAAG
>JAQGCS010001061.1:0-15909 GCA_034702105.1 Fuscozetes fuscipes
AGAAATTTTACTCGAGAAATTTCTTGAAACTTTCTCGCAAGAAATTTCTAGAAATTTCTAATTTTTGTTCACTACTTAAATTCCTTTTGACTTTTTTTTTATGTCGCGCTCTGTTTTTTATGACGATATGATTAGCCGTTTCTCGATATAAATTTCGGCACAAAATAACAATTTTCTGTGTTTTCGACAAAAGAAAACAATTTAGATATGATTACAAACGTTTGCAGCGAACAGAAGCGACAAAATTGGTTTCGAGAGCTTATAATTTATTTCAATAAAAGTCACCGAAAACATCAATGAATTGCTTTCACTGATATAAACTTGATCAAATTTCAAATGGCTTACTTTACTTTCAAACGATATTACGATGAGACTTATTTTACTTGATTTATATCTACTCTTACAATAAAAAGGGATTTTAACAAGATTAGATAGCTTTTATTTTTAATCTTGCTGAAAGTTAATGCTTGCATGATATTATATAGTTTATTGATAATGAAATGGAATAAAAACTGTTCTGTTGTCAAACAAATTGGATTTTAGTAATGAAAACACAAATACATAACCTATTATTGTTTCTGACAGAGATGACCAAGGTAATATATTAAGTCTATTTTAGTGATTAATTAGCTGACTCAAATTTGAAATTATTGATCTAGTTCAATTTGTGGTTTCATTTTAATAAAGTGAAAGGTTATTTATATCAAATTTTAAATAAAACTAAAAAGTGTAGTTAACATACCATGATACTGCTTATTACAAGATAACAATTTGAGAACTCTATCTAATAACACAAATTTTACGCTAACATGAGTTGATGGAGGAAAGCACTCATTGGGGCATTCCTCTGATCATCTAATTGTGTTACTCCAAAAACATATGAACACAGATATAATGAAATGGAATTCAAGTTTGGATTTCTTTTCTCAACAAATTGAGCGAAAAAAAGTTGTTTCGAAGAAATATTAGATGAATGGCACAGAAAATAGTCAATTGATTACTTGTTCTCATATTTGGCTCCCAATCACTTGAAATGAGCCGACAATTCATCGATTTTTCCTTTGTTTCACAAATCGTTAGTAATGCTCCGAACCATTTAATAACTGTTTGAATATTAATAAGCAATTAGTTGTCCTATTAATAAAACAATAGTCTGGAGCCAAAGTCCGGTTCCTCCCCTTCAGACCATTAAAGGGACTGACAATGAAATAATTGTTAAATACTAGCAATTAATAGCATAATATTCTTCGTCGGATCAATAAGTCTTTGGGAGTAATAGTCTTATAATTCAGTAATTCCTGTCTTTATGTAAAACAAACATAATTTTGAATCTCATAAACTCTAAGACCTAATTACCGAAGAGTTGATTTGATATAACCCCACTTTTTTTGCCTACTTTTCCACTCAAGTGAATGACATGACATAATACTTTACTCGACACATCAAAAACACTATTGAATTTTTCACACACTCTTTGGCGCTAATATTTTGATAAGATTTTCACTCGACTCAACTCATAAGCCTATTATCTCAAGAATTATAATTTGATTTTTTTCGTGTCGACACATATTTCCAAATCGTATTTATCAGTTAAACACAGCTCTTAAGATCGTACTCATCATAAAAAACGAATAAATCATTCAAAGGGATGATTCTGTGCCCAAACCCGCCGTCAAACTAATTGCCGAACAAAAACGTTATGTTTGTATTTGTGTTAAAAAGCAAATTAAATTAGTGTCATATCGTGTATGAGATTAATCAAACAGTTATAAAACGGGGCTTCGGTCCCATCGGTGCTGTTATTCTTCACACAAATACTATGATAATAACACAACTGTTAATTTGTTTACAGACTCATCCCTTTAATATTCAATGAAATTTAATTTATATTCTGATAGTTAACTAAAAATCTGGAAAATACAATGTGTTGTAAAATAAACACTTTTTCAAATCATATTCCAATAATAACCTAGCCATTTTGCTGGCTAATGTGTTCTGGTGATTGTTACAGCGCTTGTTTTCAAAGCATTAAAACATTATTTGTTTGACCAGATTTTTAAGAGTGAGTTATAACACGAAAAATATGTTGAAATTTAATCAAAAATAAATGCTTCGTTTCTTTTGATAATTGAATAAATTCGTTGGCAATTGAGTTAAAGCGAGTATCAAATCGACAAAAATCAGCAAATTTTCCAAATAATTATTTTATAGCACAAAACAAAAGCTGTTCAAAATTGTGTGAAACAAAAATCGTATCAAATGGAAAGCCTAATGGATGTGCTAATTGAGAATATCAGCACAGAATTGAATGTCACAACCAATTGTAAGACTAATTTCTCAATGAATTCAGTCTCAATTACCGGAAACAAAAACTTTTTTAGCTTTGACTGCAATTTGTTGACCAAATGATTGAAACGAACAGACAGTTAGACATTTGCCTAACATTCGGTCATTCAATATATCTGTTTATTGAATGTCTCCTTCATTGGCATCGAAAAACATTTTCAAAACAAATAACAAATACCGCAGATTTCGAGAGCACTAACACTATATCCTGTGCACAGATTTACACTAATGGACAGTAAAGGCTTAACTCTTAGAGTTTCCATGACTTCCGTGACAGCCATCACGAATACAAACTCACCATAAACTCACTACAGTCTCTCTCTCTCTCTCTCTCTCTCTCTCTCTCTCTCTCTCTCTCTCTCCATCCCTGCCTGTGTTCTACTTAATGGTTATTTGTGCGAAAAAACATTCATTTAATTCGATTTAAACACTTATTGTCTTAAAATATGCGACAAAAATCACTTCTTTCTAAGCGCTCAGCCTTTTTGCACATTTAGTCCTCCGCATAATGTTCGCCCAACTGAACAAAAAGGGGTGCAAAAGAAAAATGTCTGCCATTAATGTTAAGCAAAATTGTGATCTCTTATTGTTCTTTGTATTCTCTCTCCTTTTCGCTGGAAATTTATTTTTTCAAATCATTAGAGAATTCATGGCTCGACTCACGGAAACCACAGACACAGACAGACGGCTGTTATTAGAGTTTTTATGTTTTGGTATTCAGAGTACGGCCCGCACTGTAAGCGCCGAACTAAAGAACAGTATTGTATCGAAAGCTGTATAAGTCATACATCATATTAAAGACTTTCGATAATATTTTTACGCATCGATTCCCCTCTAAAAAAATCTGCTCTCAACCCGAGGGACAGTCAAGAACTTGAACCTTTTGCTCGTTGCTTGTTTACCCTTGAAGACTTTACAAACCAATTTGCCAAACATACAGTCAGTGGGTTGTACTGTGTCAAAAAAGTTGCTTGATAACTGATTGTACTTATAATAGAATTGCTTGGAGTGTTTTGAAAATTGGGCTGAAGTCAAGTTCATTCCTGACTGCATTCTGACTATAAGCCCATACAAGAAGTAGATTTACATCATATTTATTCTATATATTGGTTGATAAGACATCCAATGCTTTACACTCTTATAACATATTTTCTCAAATTTTCTTTTCACTTAAGTATTCACTGAAAAACTGTGGCTTACAATGAATTTAACCGCTCGTGAATGAAAAATATGCTTTCGGTTAGACTTTGGTAAATATCAAACCTCTTTTGGATTATGTTTACTATTTTTTAACTTTTTTGTGTATTCGTAGAATATTTTTCTAATTTCTTTAGTTTTTTTATTTCAATTTGAAAATTCATTTCTCAAAAGACTTTATGCACAGAATTTGATCGCTTGAAACGAATGAGTAAATTATGCGAAAATTAGTTTAAATTAAATTTTGCTTATTTTATATAAAGTTACGAAATAAATGTTTACTTTTGAAGGAAATATCAAAATCTAACACAACTTTTGAGTATTGCTCGCAATAAATAGTAGAAAAAGATCTTAAAGAAAGTCTAACTGAGAATAGGCTTTGACTCTAAGATCGTTCTCTTCGTTGATATGATTGTTAGGAATTCTGAGGATAATTGAAAAATCGGATTTGAATTACTTATGGTTAAACTGGAAAACATCATTCAGACCTTTACGAAGGAATGGCTTCACAACACAATATCCTCTAATAGTATTCACAATAATGGGATGCTTTACATCTCATTTTATAAATTGTTAAATCCATGCACTCGAGTATCAACTTATAGCTCAGTAGAGAAGAGAAGTGAAGAAGAAATAAAATAAATAACATTTTGAGTGTTGGAGAGAAAGGCCAGAAAAGTTGATGCCATCAAAAAACGTGATTATAGTCAATACCAAAAGAGTTGGTGTTTTTATCAAATAATCCGAAGCATTCGGTATAAATGTTTAGTCAATTTCTTGGGATTCCTCTCTCTATATGCAGTACAGAAATATTCTGAGCATAAAACCTGAGTTCAAGTCTTTTACCAAATACTCCATTACATTAACAAATAGCTCTTCGCAGACATGTATTGATCTCTTATTGATTTTCTTATTCAAAACAAAGAGATCTTTAATTTCTTTGTTTGTAATAATTTATTTGCCAATTATTTCTCTCATTGAATGCAATCTAAAGAAAAAAATCGATAAAAACTATGTTTAGATATGATTGAAATATTCTTGCAATCTGCCAACAAAGGGATTAAGATATTACCGAGCAGTGATTGAAGAGTAGATTTTTTAGCCAATGAATGGGAATTCACGAAGTTTTCCAAAATTGTTAATATTTTGAAAGTAAACCATCTTTTGGTTTAACGATCATCTGATGAGAGATATTTTGATTCTGGTTTCTTAAAGACTCCATTCATTGTAATACACAGTCCTACCAGTGCTCTTTCATAGAGTCAGTCCACATCAATCATCCGGTGGTGACAATGATTACCAGTCTATCGGATTGGCTGTTGATATAAAGAGAAAAAACGAATCCGAAAATATTTTTATATAATTTTTTTTGATAGTTTAAAATTTGATCATAAAATAGACTTAAATTCGGGAATTCGTCGAAGGCCTGAATGCGCACATCATTTGACATCAGATTTTATATTTTTATGGATTTTGCCACATCTGCGGACAACCGGATTTGTGCTACTCTTCTCTTCATTTCCAAACTCAACAGTAGCCAAGGAGTTATCAATGGTCGCGAATATCAATAATACTTTTCTAATCTCAGACTATTTTTTGTGCGACAATTTTCAAGTGCTTTAACGTAAAGTAATTGAAATCAATGATCGGAATCATTTTATTGATTTGTAATGATTGAGGAAATGCTCTGTTCTCAAAATTTTAATTATCTTTTTAATTGATTTTTAACTAATTTTTCATTGATGTTCGAGATTAGTTTTCTATTGATTTGAACGTTACAAGAATGAAACCTATTTAAAATATTGTTAACATGTGCAATCATGGCTATCCTCTGCTAAAAACCCTAGAATTTCTTCTTTTTTGTCATCAATCGATGGTTTCCATACTTTGAGAGTATCGACAAATATTATCATTTGAACCAAGAGATCAATTTCAGTGACTCAGGAGAAGGAAAGCGGATTTATGCCAAACCTAAAGAATTTGGAACAGAATTGGGTCTTATTTTGTGCACTCATTGCAAATGTTTTTCAATACTATTTGTTTAGTCGTTTATATCTGTAGTTATTATTTTCTATTATTATTGTTCAGTAGTTTATCACAAAATGTTTGTTTGATTGCAAACCCATTTCGCAGACAAACCCAACAAAAATATATTTCATCAGATTTTTATACGAATGGTCTGTTTGAGCGAACTATCAGTTTTTAGTAGTAATGCATCTCTGAGGGCATAACCATTTGATAGGACAGTACGACCTTTTGTATGCTCTGGAAATACATTTCTAATGTTATATTCGCTTTGATTGTAAACGCAATCAAATCCTATCGTTTGCCTAAACTTTGGTATAGTATCGGAAAAAGGCTTATATAACAGTTTGAGTAAATATTTGTTATAGTTTTGAGCTTTGATTTAAATAAACGGCTAAATAACAAAATATTTAATTCATTTCAAATAACTTTCATTAGATTTTTATGTTACAAATTCGAGAATTAGTGATGATGAGCTATCTCAATTACCTCTTGTTTTGCGGCATAATTTGCCATGAGGTATATCTATTTGAGGAATTCTGTTCTATTGAGAGCACCAGATGTTAATACTGAGGAAAACTTATCCATTTATCCCATTAGGCATTTGACGCAAGTCCTGGTTATTTCTGTGACAAAAAGAATTGCAGTTGGGTTTGCTCTGTCTATTGCTATGCCTTTTGGCCTTTCCTTTTGCTTCCATATATATTTCTTTTTGAGTATAAATTGTGAGCAGAGATTCATAAGTCGCTGTCGTTATTGAGTCTTTCGATCGGATTGTTTCCGTTGCAATCAGGCGTATCATTAAGAATAGCGCCGCACAAGTCATGCATTGACTATAACTGATGAACAGGTGCTGGCAATTGCGGATCTGGTGGTCAACTATGAGACCAGTTTTGTGATGGATTGCATATCTTAACCGCATTTGTAGTATTCGATAGTTTGGATCAGACTTCGAATGTCTTTCAATTAAGAATATGTTCGCCGACGACAACAATGCGGTCAGAATATGCTATCCATCATTCGATGCCAATGTCTCACAATAGACAAAATTGAATGCCAGCCCTTTTCTATTGAGTTATAGATAACTATAATTAATTCAGTTTTTAGTTTCCGCTCAGAATGAAGAGTGAAATTAATTTGAATATAATATGTCGTCAATTATAATAATTATAATATTTATTATCATTTTTTTCTTTCTTTGGCGACATTCCTAACATATCTTTAAAGACATTTTATCTTTTCTTTTCACATGAAATGAATGACAAAAGAGGCATAATGTCAAGCGTGTAATTTCAGCTACCAACTAATTGAATTTATTTGCCATACTTTATAAATTTCCAACAACGAGAGTTGTGTCATCAAGAGCATTTTAACACCCAGAGGCTCTACTAAAAATATTTTCTCTGCTCAAAAGTTCATTTGGATAATGCAATGTTCAAGGGTGATTGAATGATGGAAATTGTTCAAGTTATTCACTCGAAAATACTATTGAAAATCGAAAGTGAAAACACTTTTGGTCGCATTAAAACCAATTTCATGAACTCAGTTATGGCTCATTAGGACAACCATTGAATTCAATTTGAATTCAGTGAACAAACAAAAGAGTATAAAATCCAAACTTAATTTCTGCTTAAGATATCAAAAAGAAAGGCAAAGAAAAGCCTGTGTTCTGTTGTGTTATCTTTGACTCCAATGGAAATCGATTGGAGAAATTGATACACACTTTGCAAATATAGGGAAGAATAGAAAAATACTAAAGTCTTGTCTTTTAAGCGAACAAATTCTGTCTCTAAACACAAAAGTAAAGAGAAAGTGAGTGAAAGACAACACATGTCTCGCAAACGAAGAACAAAAGGAAAAAATTGTCTCTAAATTGCATTCAAAATAAAGTTGTTTAGTCGACTGCAAAGAATGATATTCTCCTTTTCTATATTTCTTACGGATTAGATCACAGGTGACATCAATTTATTGAGTGAAGACCCGGTTTGGGTCAACTCTCACACCATACACACGTAACTCGGGATTACAGACTGGACTTTGAGAAACTGACAGCTCTTCCTATTACTACTTGTTTTGAGACACTTTCCATAGCCATTGAATCCTTGGTTGAGTTGTGTTAGAGTTAGAGCGCATGTTATGCATACATAGCACACAATTCTTGTGCTCTAAATATGTGAGAGCCGTGGCTCTAGCGATAGATCGGTGCAGAGCATCGCTACCATCGCTATATCATCCACACAAACATAGTTACCATTAATACCGAATGCAGAGCATCGAAGTGCTTTCCTGCAGACTATCCACACACTGGCAGTCAGTGCTCTAGCGTTAAGCTCAAGCGTCTAATCTGTAATTCCCAAACAATCGAACAATCAATTCCTCAGTAAAGTGAAACCCAGTGCAAAAAGTGCTCCAAATATTATATACACTGACTATTCGTTTCGCTTAAAGTATTTGTGTTTTGGATTAATTCGTTTGTCATTCATTTCACTCAATGTTTTGTCGATTTTCTGACTCAATATCTACTCAACATATAAATAGTGGACATCTCTGATATTCAAATAGATTTCTCTGTCATCACAAAAGTTTTTTAGCGGAAAAGTTTGCGCCGAAAAAGTGTGACATTAAGTCTAAAATTGTGTCTCAAATGTCTGAAACTTTCATTGAATTTCTTTTCATTTCTAACCAACAATTTTCTGTCGAAATGAGATTTCATTTTCAATTCATTCGCTTTTGTTGAGAAAGTTATCAGAATTTCAATTTTGACTCTAATTTATTAAAATTTATGAATAGTTTACGTTTAACTCAACGCAAAGTTTATTATTATTTTGTTTGTCTTCGATGTGAACCAAACGTATGTCTAATCATTGCTAACACAGACTGAAAGATAGAGAGATGTCATTCGCATTATGTGTTTATCAGTTATGGAAATATTTGTTCTGAACTTTTATATATTCATAAATTATATTCAAGTGTTTTACAAATAGAATAATAATAATAACAATATTTCTCTTTTATGTCATATAAATTGAAAATAAATTCTACAAAACTATTAATGAGTATATAATTAATACAAAAGTAATATCACAAACAAATTTGTTTAATAAACAATTGCTTAAGTGTTTTGCTTCTGAATAGATTAATCCTGGTCGTGTTTCTAACATATTATATACGGTTAAAAAAGCAAGTACATTATTTATTCGCAGATCTCTTTGTGACACACAATTTGAATAAGTCTTACAATAATTTGCGAGTCTTTATCACTGAGTCCTCGTATTTTAATTTAAGTAAAACATTAAAAATGATATAATAATATATTCTATACTCTCATCGCAATTGTGTTTCTTCGCATTCAAATCGTAAGTCATTCATGAAATCAAAAGTCTTATCCATGAAATTCATCAAAAAACAAAACCATTTATTAACTCCTAGTTTAATATAAGAATAAGAGTTACCGTTAAAATATATAACTCTAAATAATTAATGAATGAGTGAATGGATGAGGAATTACTTGCATTAATCATCAAAAACTTTATTCCTTATGATTTTCTCTCTCATTCCTCTCTTTATATAAAAGCAAATCCTAAACTATATTAGAGTGAAAGGAGTGGAAGAGTTAGGAATTGCATACAATTTATTTTTTAATAGTGTTTCTCAACTTAATCATGGTTTGGGTCAAGTTTTAGACATTTTTCAAAAGAGCTTTACAGACAATATTTCTCTTCTCCTTTTTTATCCAGATCACAAATCCACAAAAAATAACGATTCAATTCCCTAATAATCTTTCTCTTTATATTTCGAGAAAAACTATATTCTGTTTGACTGTATTTCAATTGTCAATCACTGCAGACTACAGACTACTTGTTTCCGATTCTTTAACTTCAGCGACAATTCTGAGATATTCTTTGACAGCCTTTATCTCAAATTCAATCTTCGAGTTTACAACTCTTTTATTAATTGGTCTCAAATACTGGGCTTTCGATCGATTTTTCGTCGAAACTTTTGAAACGATTAATCAAAAATATTTTCATTTGAATCGAAAGTTTCTCTTTTAAAATGTAAACCAAATTACAGAATATTCTAATTGAAGTGCTAATTAAATAAATTGTCCTAATTACTTTGAAAATTAAATCGATATCATTCGGGATTTGAATCAATAAACAAATTTTAAAGATAAGTTCAAAACAGTTCAATGTTTCTAATAGATGATCTTTCTCATATCATTAATCATTGAAAGTTGTATTTCTCTCAAACTTTTAATTTCATTCGATTTTTTCCAAGACTTTCAATGGAAAAGTGGAGCAAAAGTGCACTGAATTTAATTTAGACTTTAAAGTTGTTCCTCTAAACAGAATTAAAATAGGAATGAATGGCATCTCCTCTCATGTCCTCTGATCTCACCCTTTAATATTGAAAACTAATAATAATACTCTTCGAAGAAAATATTTTGACTTTCACTTTGAAGTAAAGCCTTATCGACTCAGAGTAAGGACTCACATAAATTATACGACTCTTTACTGGGTATAAGAGTGTACTTTAATTATTGATTTGATGGAGAATTTAAAAATATTTTAAACAAAATAAACCCCCATTTTTGGCTATTTTTTAGACTATATTTTATTAATAAATGTATTTTATTTCTTATAAAAAAAGACAGAAAATATATTTATGTTTTCCACTAAAGAAATACTCGCAATAAGTTTCGCCTATAAATCAAACAAATGGAAGACCAAAACTGTAAGCCTTTTACGAGACTAACATTTTTGCAAACTTTGCACTAAAATAATACTTAAATACAAAATTCATTTAATTCGACAGTATTTTAGAAATTATTAATTTCTTGAAAACAAAATACAAATAAAAGTAATTTTTCGACAAATACTATATATTTGTTGCTTTCATTCACAAAATATTTTAATTTTATTGCATTTTGAAAAAGCATTTGAGACTCATTAGAACATTATATACTAGCAATTTTTGAATTTATAATAAGAATCAATTAATCATTTGTTAAGATAATGAACTCAATGTATGTTTTCAGACCTTATGTTTGTAGTGAAAGACTGGAGAATAAAAACATTTAATCCACTTCTAAATAATCATTAATTTAAAGGACTTTAACGTAAACCTAATTAATATTTATTATAACAAAATCTGATGAGACATACAATAAGTAATTATAAAAATATTGGTTTATTAGAGTCCTAACAGTTCTCTCAGCGCTTGGATTACATTTTTTCGACGATATTCTCAGTTTGCAGTCAATTATCGATAATGAGATAAATTTTATTAACTCTTCTGAAATCAAATATGAAATTGAATTTTCTATAATGATGTCTATAATACATAACATAAACCCATTTTGAAAGAAATAAATGAATAGATTTATAAATTCTGGAGAATAGTAGAGATATTGTCAACAAAACCAAAAGATTATGTGTTTTTATATGTTATCCCTATTTCACAGAATATAACTTTTTTCATATGAAAAATAGTATAAAGAATAGTCTGGTTTAGTATATGCTGTGCTATGAAATTCGATCTGTGACCTCATTTTTAGCATAATTTGTGAGGTTTGTCATCCGTTTCATCCGTCAAATGCCATTTTGGAACAAAATCGCTGAGACTTTAGATATTATTTTTGAAGAGTCATTCTCTTTGCTCTTCTTCTTCTCAGCACAGTTGGGGTATGCAAGGCATGTGCCATGAATAAAATACCATGCTCATAAATTTGTAAGCCGGCTTAAAACCCACAAAATAAAATGGATCACTTCTATTATTGAATTTTATATTATATTCTATGAAATCCTATTTATTGCCACAAATTGCTTACTCAAATGATCAATAAAGTTGTCTTGATAAACGATAATTGATGCTTTTAAGGTCTTGATTTAGTTATCACTCTCGCCCTCTTCTCATGTTCTGGGTTCTTGAGTGCATAGAATAAACCCAATACATTTCCCAAGGGTATATAATGAGCAGAGAATTGTCGGTTCGGAATTTTTCCATCATATTGGGTGCCGATGGAGACAATCGATTGTTTTGACGGTCCACTGAACTCAACTCATCTCAAGTATTTCCCTCTAGGTCATCCATATGTTCTACTCTCAGGGTACTGATGGTCTACCTTGCTCATCTTATGTTATCAAAATTTTCATATTGTTTAAAATATAGAGGAATGTTATCATTGATTCCAAGCCAATGAAAACATTGAATGCATTGATGCGAGAAAATGAGGCACAGATTTAAACAATCAAATTGAATATTGAATTCTATTATGATTTATATCATATGCCGAATGAGTTGTTTGCCGTTTGCTTCGGACCATTAGATGACAGACAGTATTAACAGATGAACAGATCATTGGAGTTTCAGTTCGTATCGCATTTTTGAGTTATATCTGGTGTTGAGTCCAAAATAGATTTCTTTGGAAAACCTTTTTTGAGACTTTCAAAGCAAATGTTCGACTGTTTTGAGTGAATTAGTGAATCATTTCGTGTGACTATTAATGAATATTTTGCCACTAATTAGTTATATAATTAGTAATTATTTCGTTTCTGTCATTAACGCCTTCGAAATGCATTTTTTTCTATTAATAGACAAAAGTTTTATTCCACACAAGAATTTCGTGCAAAATATTTTTTATTACACTAATTCTGAAAAATGAATTCACGAATTCTGATGGATTAGATTTGAAATCGGAATATTAATTTCGTAAATGTAATTACTCAATCATTTTATGATCATGTTTTACTTTTTTGCTAGTTCAAATTTGGTTTTTCCAAACCCATCCATTAGCTTAAAAAATAATCAAATTTTAATTATTAACGAAATTAAAGTTAATTTCAATTAAAAATTCATTAAACGATTTTAACTTCTTTTTCATTTAATACAGATTTTATTCAAATAATGACATTAAAAGACGAGAAGATATGAAAAGACATTATATTCTGTGCACTAATTCTTTGGATTATTAATGAAACTGATGTGAAGTCTTACAAACATATAAAGAAGGAAAGTGTGCTCGACGTCAGTGCCCACAGAAAGCCAACAAATCATTAGTTTGTGATTAAAAGTACAGTGATTTCAATGATTAAGTGAAGAGTGGAAGTGGAATACCTTACATAAGAGCGAAGACAATGCCTAATCGCAAACTCGCAATCATTATAATCAATAAGTGTTCGACTTTTTTACTACTAATCCAATGTCTGAGCCATTCAGGTAAGAGTTTGACACAAATAAATAAATAAGTAAAGTCTTTTTTCTAATACTTGTCGTCAATTTGCGCAAAAACTTATTGAATGAGCGAAATCTCGGCTGAAATCTTAGTTGTCTTTCATTTATTAGCGCAAACACTATCTCGAAAAAGAGCTGAGTTTGTGTCGGCCTTTCCTCCACTCTTTTTCTGCTATCTATTGATTGAAATATAGGATACAAATCAGTGAATCATAAAAAATAACGCTTTTATTGCTGTCCTATTGATTAAACCTTTGCTTCATTTCTGAACCCATTCTCTGGTCTTCGAAATCAATTGAATTCCCGGAATATTTGGTGTTTTCGTTCAATAGTTTTGTTGTTTGCGTTCGCATTGAAAACCACTATTTTTCCAAACTTTTTATTACCCGACAAGTTTAGTGGAAAAATATATTAAATAAATCTTCCAAAAAGAAATCTAAACTTTATTTTCTTCGATAACAACTGAAAACCAAAAACACATTCAATAAAACCTTTATTTCGTTTGAAAACACTGTATATTACATATGATTTTGAAATCAACTCAAACTTATAAGTAATTGCTATTGAATTCCAACTTTTATTTATTTAAAAGTTATCTTGTAATAAAAATAATATTCAATTCTAGTTGAATTTTTTTCAAAGAAAGTAATAAAAAATTCATTAAATTCTATGTTATCTTTTCAAAAATCAATCTTCAGTATACACTGTCGTTATATATATATATATTTTAGACGAAGAATATAAAATTCAACACAATATATATCAAATAGAATTATATTCCAATATTTGTTCGAAAATATATCTATTTTTCAGTCGAAGTCCAATCTCTCACTGGATATGAGTTTTCAGTCATAATAGCAAAAAGTATTGAGAATACAAAATATAATCGATTTTATTATATAACTCGTGAGAAGTTTCTAAGGAAAACTGTCTGCTCTTCACATATGAAGGGGGTGTTAGCCATCACTCTGATCTCTCTCTCTCTCTCTCTCTCTCTCTCTCTCTCTCTCTCTCTCTCTCTCTCTCTCTCTCTCGTCATAAGCGTAATACCGGCTAAAATATGGTTGAGCCCAATATCGCCTAAAGATTGTTAATAATAAGTGATATCCTTGTTTATTGTGGCACTTCTCCTCTTCTTCTCTCCTCTTTTTTATTTTGCTTATATTCTAACCGTTGTTTGTTTTGCTCCGGTAGGGCATAACCTAAAAACTTGAGTCAAACTTATCAAAAGTATTGCAATAAGAGGTTTACCGAAGGGCACGGATGACTCTAATTTCTAACTTGATGAATTTCTGTTTACAATTCCCAAGTATTCAGTTACAACAGCATTCAGTGGATTTCAAATGTGTTTCACTACTTGTTTTTCACTACATTTACAAAGTAAGAATGTAGTATATAGTTTTGTCGTTCTACCCGCCCACCCGCGGGGTTGTCTTTTAATTTATCTTGATTAATTTAAAAAATACAGTCACTTACCATTCAGACCAACAATGATTTGGTTCATATAATATAGAGGCGAACGGACCTTAAGTTTCCATAGAAATAGCGTTCAACTAATTATAAACAGCTTGAATTACCCTAAAAATTACCTTACAATTTTCGCTCACATTTCTAACATGATATTATTTCCTTTACTATTTCTCCAAATGATGTCTATTTTAGTTAATCAATTGAAAACTTCTTGGTTAAGCTTACGTATTATTTTAATTATAAAAATTAACAAGTTAGAAATAATGTTGATCTCTAAAAAAATCGAAATGAAGTATTTGATTTGAAAGCCTCCTATACATGAAAATTATAAAAACCTCTCTATAACAAATTGAATGGTTTAGACAATAGATTATCTATTTTAATCTAACAAGCTATATAATTAGTATTTATTTTAATTGTTGAATTGTTTAAATCTTCCTAATTTTACCAAGATAAGTTAAAAAACAAAAAGGTTAGAATTACTAACCTCTTTATCTATTGAACGTATATTCTTATGCCTGAAAAGATGTAAATATTGCTTAGTTTATATACTAACAGATCGTTTCGGTTAGTATTCAATGGACAGGAATTCAATTGACAGAAGTTGTGAACAACTAAATGCAAGGGAAGACCAAAAAGAAAGAGAAAAATATATTTCCAAAAGAATAGCACCGAAGAAAAGAAAGGATAGAATTACGCCATTTCCTTATGAGTTAGTCATGAATACAGAAATTTATCATAAAGAATAAGGGATAGCCATTCATATTAGATGTAGAGCACAATGCCAGGGCATACATAGCCTAACATACCATAATGCCGGCGCTCTGTCTCTGAGTTTGGCACAACTCATCACATATTGTGAATAGTATATGAATTTATCGGTCGATTCATTGCTAAGACGAGAAAACAGTGTTTTATACTTTTCACAACTGATGAGTGTTTTCCTGTTTGTCGTCATCTCTCATTCTTCGCCCTCCTCTCAGCCCTTCATTTATTGTCTTTCATTTGATTCAATAGAATTCAATTCATTTTATTGTCTCTTTTCTTTCTCTTCATCTGATACTTAAAATTGTATTCTTTACTCAAAGAATTGCTTTAAAATATTAGTGTTATTACACTTAATATCTTTGTTCGGAATCTTTTTCTCTTTAAGAAGACGTCTAATACTCTATGAAAAATTATTTAAGAAATTTTTGACCAAATTTTTATCTCAACACATATAAAACAATTTCCAATACATCAAACGCTTAGAGTATTTGTATGACTGTTCTCTCATTTCTGAACAATTGTGACAAGAGTTTCATCCATCAACTCATTCGATGGTATTGTGTTCAGTCCGTTTTACAGACAATTCCATTGGATTCCAACTTTATTTGCGAATATATTTACTGAAAATTTATTATATGTAAAGAGTAAAGTCAATTGAAAACACTGTTTTCTGTTGGATATAAATTGAAATAGTTTTTAATATAATAGTCTTCTGCTGTTATGTAATGTAACGCACAATAGATTTTAGAGAAAATTGTTTGAAATTTATTATTCCATACAATAGCCGAGCGGTTAAAATATTTATTTCATATTTTGTGATCTCTCTCTCTCTCTCTCTCTCTCTCTCTCTCTCTCTCTCTCTCTCTCTCT
>JAQGCS010001062.1:0-15897 GCA_034702105.1 Fuscozetes fuscipes
CCAAGTTTCATTCAATTATCACCAGTAGTTCCTGAGATCCACACCAAACCTAACGACTTGACGAACACTGTATTTATTTAAACAGGTGTATTCCTCTCAATTTATACATGTCCCTATTTGTGAACTAATGCAGTATTATAAGAGTATTGTATTCATCATTGAATTGATTTAATTATCATGAAATTGTTTATCATTAAATTTATTATCGTTTTAGTTTTTATTTCTAAAATATGCAATTCGTTGAACATTTGATTGAATGATATATAAGTTATACAGAATTCAATGTATTTTTGACTTTTAGTTGCGATTCATTAGATTTGATAATTTTAAAGCTCTGACTGGTATTCAAAGGAAATAAAATTGAATTCTATGCTAAGTCAGCGAAATATTGCAATACTTATGAGATTTTACTCAAGTGTTTGACTAAAAAAGAAGTTTTGATAAAAATATTCCATAAAAGGACGTATAAGTCGTCTTTATTTTGAAATATTTTATTTGAATTATTTGATCGATATCTTCACTAAATGTGTTCATTATTTTAAAATATTTTCGTTTATTTGTTAAATATTTGCAGATCCGAAGTGGAAGTGAATGAAGAGTTTTATAAAATAAATTCATTTATGTTTCGAACAAATATCAGATCGAATAACAGAAATCAGAGTACTTTTGAAATGGATTTTCACACAGAAATCGTTTAACTAAACGTTTACTTAATTTCATGAATTTTTCACAAATTCATGAAATTGAATCCTTGAGGATATACTCCAATATCTAATCGTTTCGACAGAACAGCCAAAGATATAAAAATTTATTTTACGCTTTTATCTCAACTCAACTTAAATTTGACAAAACGTTTCCTCTGATTGAAAGCAATAAAAAATTAATTTCATTAAATCAATATTCGTATCGAAGGACAGAAGTCTTTGTGGAAACGGTCTTTAAATCAATTGTCGCTCATATAGGGATAGACTGTTTGACAGCACAGCTGTAGACCATTTGAAAATTGATTTCATAATTTCCTCAATTTATCTTTGGATACATCCCTCCAAGAATTTCAATGTAAACCAGTGAATTTCATTTCCATAAAGTATTATCGTCTTTACTGCTGAAGAATGTCCGAAAATATCGTTTCGATTAGTGACTCGACCGAAACCAATGGAACGCTTTCGACTTCAATAAGTCTGAGCACAAAATTATATCGAAAACGATATTTAATATTAATGTTATTCGTTTTGCTTTCGATGTCGAATGCCTTCCAATGGATTGAATACGCGATTATCGAGAATATTATCACCAAATACTATGAAACGACCACTTTTTGGGTGAACTGTACTTCAGTGGTTTATATGGTGGCTTATATAATCGGAATACTACCTGCCACTTATCTACTCGATACCAAAGGACTTCGATTTTGTGTCCTTTTGGGCGCTTTTGGCAATAGTTTCGGTTCTATTATAAAGTGTTTCAGTGTTAACCCCAACAGGTTTTGGTTGACAATGGTTGGACAGACTATTGTGGCCACATCTCAACTCTTTATTCTCAACATTCCTCCGCTTTTGGCAGCAGTTTGGTTCTCTGATAAGGAGGTGTCCAGGGCTACTGCATATGGCGTCTTTGGTAATCAAGTCGGCATAGCTTTAGGCTTCTTTCTGCCAGGGTTAATTGTACCCAACTTCAGCAGTGAAAACGCGACTAAATTTCAAGAGAACACTACTATTCATGACAACTCAACTTTGATTGGTAAGGAACAAGTGGGCGATGGAATCAGAACTCTCTTCATTGGGGTTTCAGTATTTACGACACTTCTGTTTGTCTTAATACTGTTGCTCTTCAAAGACAGGCCAGAACTGCCTCCGAGCACAGCTCAGGCTAACGCACAAGTAATCAAGCAAAATTCATCGTTTTCAGACTCAATTAAAGCATTGGCCACAAATCCAAACTACATTTTATTGTTCATTACTTATGGCTTAAACACCGGAGTCTTTTATGCGGTGTCGACTGTACTCAATCAAATGGTTACCGGAGCCCTTGGAGATGATTATGTGAAAGAGGCCGGTTATATGGGATTCACTCTGACATTAGCCGGAATATTGGGGTCTATTGTCTGCGGATATTTGCTGGACTGGACCCGACTTTTCAAAGAAATAACATTTGGTGTATACCTGTTCTCATTGATAGGAATGATTGGGTTTACCATAGCATTGAAACTAAAATTCACCTGGTTGATGTTCGTGGTATCCGCAGTTCTCGGCTTTTTCATGACTGGATATTTACCCCTTGGCTTCGAATTGGCCGCAGAGATCAGTTACCCTCAACCTGAAGGAACATCTGCAGGACTGCTAAATGCATCGGCACAGGTATGACAGATGCTCTTCAACCATGCGGTTCAACCGATTATTAATTGTTAATTCATTTATAGATATTTGGAGTGATTTTCACGTTCGGGGGATCAGCTGTTATAGATCATTTTAATAGTCTCACAGCAAACATAGGGTTCATCTGCGCTCTGGTGTTGGGCTCTGTTCTGACCGCTATTATTAAAGCAGATCTCAGACGACAAGCGGCGGAACAGAATAAAAACCAAATAAATAGCGAAACAAAAATGTTTAATAAGGTTTAACCAAATCTTTTCTTAAATATTTATCTCTTCGTGTGATTTATGATGTCTTCCAAAAACATATTTGTCTTAAATAAGAGATTGTTTTAAATAATTACTCAAATATTTTAACTTTTGTTTCCAAAAATCTATTTATTTATGAAACGTTTGAATGAAATAATTATTTTTTGAATAAAAGTAGTCTTTAATCAGTGATAATGAGTTCGTCGATACCCCAGTCCTCATAACTGCCGTCCGGTAAATACCTTCGGATAATAATCGGTATTTTTCGAGCTCTAAGTAATGGACAGAAATTTGAAAAAAAGATTAAAAGTGAATCAATTGGGCGCTAAACAAATCAATACTTGAGTTCTTTCATCGCAATCTGAAGCGGATCCGTTTCGCCTTCGAGTTCTACCATAACGGGCGCACACATAGCGATCTGTAGAGCGCGAGTGCCTAAAACCCGGGCCCTCTCATATTTGGTCATATATGGAGTGGTTATACGTTTGGTATTGAGTTGTGGCGTTTGTTCGCCGGCGGCCAACACATCGATATTTTCGTCATCCATTTGGTCGATACCATCCATATTGTCGTCGTCTTCGATGGCGTCATCGAAGTCTGCGCCCATACTATACACCAATTCATTGATTTAGTCATTAATTTACTATTTTTATTAATTCACTTAAAAATAGTAAATTTTTTGTCAAATTAAGAAACAACTCACTCTTCGGGCTCATACTCATCGTCAGCCATTTTGAATATTAAGACAGATAATTAACGAACAAGATCAAACATAAATGTGTTTCAATTGGTATCAATTAAATCAATTTAAATAACGCATAAATTGCGTTAAACTATGAGTCGCTCATTAATAACGGCGGGTGTGTCCATAAAAGACGTGTTTTTGTGAGCATTACTTCCATTAAAATAAATAAAAGTCTTTGAAAATAAGTATATTTTTGAAAATAAAAGTTATATTTATATATATTTTATCACTTTTTTAATTATGTCTAATATTGAGGTAAACTTTAATTTCTAATCTTTTTTCAAAGATTTGATTAAAGTCTTGTGTTTTGAAGGAATGCAAAAAAGATTTACTCGTTTTGACCAAAAGAATCGATGGTTTGATTGCAGTCATAATCACTGATAAAGAAGGCGTTCCTCTCATTAAAGGTTTCGATGATTTGTTTGTTTTTCAATTTTGACGACTTTTGTCTTCAGTGGTGAACGAGTTGTCGGACCCAAACATATCGAGTCGGCCCACATTCCTGTCGTCCAACTTCACGACGGGTGTGGAACAGGCGGGCAAACTGGGGATCGGGTCGTGTCAAACGATTGTTAGTCATTACCACAACTACCAAATCGTTCACTTCAGTAAAGACAAACTGATTGTCGCACTCATAGCCAACAACACCACTAATACTGGAATTTTGTTGTCATTAGAGAACGAGTTTGATATCATTTGCAACGAATTGCGACAATGCGTTGACAACAACTGATTCTGTCCTTCGGGACAACTATTGTCTGAAATTTTGATAATTGTTTTATTGATTTGATTGTTACCTAATTTTGATATTCTGTTAATAAGATTTAGCTCTCAATCGACTTGAAGTCATATATTTTTGTGGACGGGTATAACCGGCACAACATTAATCATTTTCAATAAATTTTATTCATTTATTCAATATTTAACTCATATTAGTTCTGACAAAAAGGATAGGCTTTGTTTGCATCCAAGTAGTGAACGCCTCTTCCGGCGGCTGTATTGCTGTAATACCCCATTCGAGAGTCACCTTTTGTGGTGCATTTCTTAGCAACAAAGTCAGTCCAATTGTTGCATTTGTATGCTGTGCACTGATTCTTTGCTGAGCTGATAGAAGCCTCGTAGTAGAACACTGAAGAATAGTGATTACAAGATATTTGAATGATTTGATCTCCACATCGGGGTTGGTCTGTGCCGTTGTGCGGGAAAAAGTCCACATGACCTAAAGGTTTGATAAAACCAACCTCTCCCTTAAGAATATCGCTTCCAGCACTTGAATGAATTGCATCGACAAATTCAGCATCATTATGGTCCAGATAACAACCAGGGTACTGTTCAAATAGAGGCGATGCAGAATCCAGTGCTATAATCAAATAAAATGGAGTCTAATTGTAATCTATATTTTCGACAAATTTTAAACTAGGAATAGACTGACAAAAACTGACCAGAAATACGTCCGAACTTCCATTTGTACTGCGATTGAGAGAATTTTCCGGCAAAACCAGAGACGTGAGCGCCTAAACTAAATCCAATCAAATGTACATTTTTCGGGTCTACATTATGTTTGGTTCTGAGAGTATCGACCAAAAAGGCCACCTGCCGACCCACCACTTCCGTGTTAAGAGCAGCTTCAGTATACCATGGCTGCTTAGCTCCCTTTGCCCAGTCCACCATCACTACTGTTGCGATGTTTGCCGATTTGATGAGTGCATCCTTTACACTAATCAATTGCGCATTCTGTCCGTCATTACCGAAGCCGTGGATTATTATAACTAAAGGCTTATTTTGTGGCACAACTGCAAAGTCATTGGCTGTTATTTCTTTAGGTGTTGTCGGAGAGCCCTGAGTATAGACATAGAATTTGGTTCCGATTTTGGTTGGAGAAGAGGGAAGCATTCCTATGTGTTTCATGAGGCCATCCTCCGTAAAGCAACCAATATCTGGATAACAGGCCTTTTCAGCTGCGAAAGAGTGATCTCTTGATTCGAGTGATTCGACCGCATTTTGAATCGCTTCAAACAATTTGGTCTCTTCTGAAGCAAAAGTCAAGAGTGGAAGCAATGAAAGCAAAATTACTGAAAATAACATTTTGAGCAGAGTTTGTCTCAAACCTAAACTGAAGCGAAAATTTTTTCATAATTTTATATCCGATTTTGGAAACAAACAAATGTGTGGACTCTCACGGCTCACGTCTTTTGGTGATTAAAGAATACAGAATCTCTATTAATCTCTATTACACATATCGTAAAATGTAAGCTCTCATTACTACTAATAATTTATAGCAATACTCTTAATCTACAACTAAAATGAAAAACACAATAAATTGCCATGGCATCAAATAATGACATTTCACTTTTGACCTTCGATGTGTTACAAAATTCTTATCACTCATTTGATTGTCATATCCTTTAATTATATTTTTGTTATAAAAATATCTTAAACAGAAATCGATTGCAATTATGTTCTATTGTCAGATCAATTGAGAAATTTCCTAGAGTTTGTTGGTTAATGATTTGCACTCTTCGAGATAACATTTCTCCTGATTTACAGGCTTCTGAAAAAAATCCAGACTTTTGCTGATAATGACTGCAAACTTGAAAAATTACACAAGTTCCTTTTATTAATGAAATTAATTTAACTTTGAAATAACATTAAGTAGTTTTGATTTTGAGCTTTTGTTTCAAAAAATCAAATTTTATCACAAAAAGTATATTTCATTAATAGATAAGAATTTCTTTTCTCTTATAAAACGTTAATAAAAATGATTTCATATAAAAAAGTTTAGAAATTAAATAACAATAAATTTATTGAAAAATTTGATGTCATGTGAAAGCTATTGGAGGACTTCTTTTGATAGTGGCGTACATTTTGTCCGGCATTTGAACACTGGTCATATTCGTTGAAACGTTGGCACAATTGAGGTCATCGGTGAAGACACATCGATTAGTCAATTGAGTCAACGGCTCTGCATATTGGTGTTCACTTCGCTGGTGTGTCAACACTGATGTCAATGACTTTCTATGAGGAGAAGAGTAGTAAGAGGTATGGTTGCCGTAGCCCTTAGCCGGTGCTGACTGACAGTCAATGAACTTGGGTTTAGAACCGCATTGAAAATCATTCAAAGGAAAGGTTTCTGTCGATTGTCTCAAATCTGTTTTATGATTACAATTATTCGAATTCAAGCCATTGACCACTTGATTGACGTGTTGTCGACGCATACAACCGAAGAATGTGCCCAATATTACGCACAACACTATTACTGAGATAATGACCGGCAACAGAACCGTTACATTTCGAAACAGTGAAACCGACTCCGCCTGAGTTGAAGCGTCAATCGGAGAGTGCGGCGAAATTGTCCGAACTATTGAAGTGATATTCAATGTCTTGAAGTTATATTCCGCTTCTGTCACGCCTTCAAAGGATTTCAATTAAATTAATCGCCAAAGCATTACAAAAGGGAGGAAATACCTGCGTCCGAATGGGCACTGACTAAGAGTTTGTACTCTCGATTCGATATTAAATTATTGATATAATAGAAATCTTTTTCGAAACCAACTCTTTCTGCCAATAAAATCCATTGTTTTTGATAAATGGGTTTATATTTAATTGAGAACGAATTGATAGGACATCCGATTGTTTGCCAACTGCTGAGCCGTAGCAGAACAGACGTGGCGTTTGGGATTTGAAATTCTTGAGTGGATGGCGAAAGAGGTGCCGCACCTTTAGTTCGAGTGGTTATGGTTTCACCTGAAAACACATACAATCAGTGAATTAGATTTGACTTTAAAGTGAGTTTCATATGATTTGATTACTCGGTTCACCGGTTCCTAAGCTATTGGAAGCCGTCATAAATAGTTTATATTTAGTACCGCAGCGTATGTTCACTAAACCATTACTCGAATCTAAAACATATTGATTTGATTTAGTCTTCAGTTTCTTTTGATGCCATTGCGGTTCGAGTTCCTCTTTAAAATGCAATACGTATTCTCTCTCTTCTATATCTTCTTGATTTGCATCCCATCTCAGAGTAATTGAATCAGAAGTGCTTCCAATCACTTCCAGAAGTGGAGAAGTTGGCGGCTGTGAGTCAAAGGTCGCCACTCGAACCTTAATTACATTTAATTTTACAAATTTAATCCAATTTTTACTTTTTTAAGACTTGAAGAAAAAACAATTACTTCATCAGTTCGAGGACCGGCTCCTACACTGTTGTAGGCCTGAAGTATAATGATATAGGTTGTTTTTCTCTTCAAATTAGTCACATAACTAGTTTCAAATTTATTCGGATCATTATCTGCGATGACGTCAACATTCTTGTACTGAAAGGGTTCGTCAGAATCTGCTATTTTATAACCGATATAATAGCCTTTGATTTTTCCGAACTGCACTTCTCTGAGTGGAGGCTTCCATTTGATCTTAAGCGAAGTCGAAGAAGTGGTTTCAATGATAATATCAGTTGGCGGACCACCTGGAACTTCTTCGGCCGTTTGAAAGAAGAGTGCAGTAGATGTAGGGTCACTTTTTCCTAAAGCATTTTCTGCAAACATCCTGACCTCATAATAACAAACGGGAGTCAATCCCGTTATTGTGAGCCTTGAATCTGATCCGGCCTGAGTTGTGAGTTCTCTCCACATCTGGTCATCACTACAATTGGTTCTGTGCTCTAATATGAATCTAATGATAGCACTATTTCCCGAAAATGAAGACTTCCACACAATGGTTGCGCTTCGACTCGTTATTTCGACAGCACTCAAACCATAGGGTGGTTCGGGAACTTCTGCACATAATTTTAAAATTTTAGAACAAATTGAGAGAGAAATCAGCTTTTGATGCATTAAATTAGAGTTTGATTCGAAACAAAATTTTAAACATAAAAAATAGTCGATTATATGCATCATTAGATCGTAATTAAGTTTAAGTGAATTCAACTATAAGTCGATTAAAAATATAGATAAAGTGTATGGAAGGCTTGAAAAGCATACCCTGTACTATGAGCTGTATGTTTGTGTCATCGGCGCCGAAGTCGTTTGAGACGAGACACGTATATAAGGCTGAGTCGTGTCTGACGGTCGACGATATTTCCAAATATGAAATCATTTTCTGTGGGGATATTATTTCCTGTTTTATGGAATATCTTTTGTCAATCGAAGAACTGATTTGTTGTTTGTCTTTCTGCCACTCGACTCTCATGACGGCATCGCCCTGTGCTTCACATTGAATGACTGCCGTCTCGCCCTTAACTACACTATTGCTAATGAATTTGACTTCAAAATATGGCGGCGACTGAACCACTAATTGGATAACTTTACTCAAACCGGCGTCGATTCCGTTAGAAATCTAATTAATAAGAAATTATTAATAAATTGATTGAAAACAAATGCAAACATTAATAATAGAGAGGATATAATACAATGTACTTGGCACATATAGAATCCGGCGTCTGATTTGTCGGCCTCTTGTAATACAAAAGTTCCGTTTTGATAGACTTGGTGTCTATAAGAGGAAAGAATGTCCCTGAATTCGGACGGATGCTCCACATCAGAAGAGTGGGCGTCAGTACCAATATTTGTTGCAATCGATTTCTTCCAAATGATTTTTGGAGCCGGAGAGCCATCGGCCGAGCAATCAATCACAGAATCTGCTCCCAAAACTACATAAGTATTCTTGGGTTCAATTTTCCAGGTCGGCGCCACATTCACTATCAGATATGTGCTCTTATTGACGGATTCGACGTCATTCCAGGCCTTACACGTCCTATAATTAGATAAAAAGAGTGAAAAAGTGGAGCAAACAATTGGAGTAGATTAATAAACGGATGGGAATGTCATACCAACGGCCCATATCGTTGTGCTCTACACTCTTGAATGTTAGCAGCGAATAGTCTTCGGAATTCTGCAGTAAAATGGTATGACTGGAGACAATCGGAGTGTTTGAGTCTTCTTTATACCACTTTATTTCTATGGGAGGATCGCCTTCTAATATAGAGCACATTAACTTAACTTTCATTCCTTGATTAGCTCTAGTCGTCTCTGATAACGGCTGTCCATCAATTAAAGGCGCGACTCTTACAACCAAATGAACGCTTCCCTTAACTGCTTTACCATTAGAGCCCTTATGGACACAAAAATACTAATGTTATCGATATCTTAACGCAATTCACTACTAATGAATGACAAACTCTCTTCCAATACAAACAACTAATTAAATTCGACCTCAATTTCCCTATTATTACACTAAAACATCATTGTTCTGGATCATAAATCCCCTACTCATTCACTAGTTTGGACAGTAAACTACGTCCATTAAGTCATGCTAACAAGCTACTTCAGGCTAATTTTAAAATTAATTCCAAATTAATCATAAATGAAATTTGAATTAAGAGAATACTAGACATAAAAGAGCAATTCAAAAGTATTGGACTTTTCATAATAGAAATTATTGGGATTTGTTTAAAAACAAAGAAATGCGCAAAAAATCAATTTATTCGCAAAAGATTTAGAATTGAGACAAAATGAATGTTCAGTTTTTATTTGAGAAAATGCTTTGAATGTGTTTTGACTGCATTTGAGTTTCATTCATTCTGAACTATTCTGTGTCATTCTGTGCCATTCTGTGCGAACGCCTCAAAACATTTATTTCAACTATCATTTTATGACTTCTTTTGGTTGTGTCGCACATCGCGTCCGAAACAAAAACAAATTCATAAGAGTCTAATCCCTTAAGATATAAGACAGCAATTCGTTGTCAATGCGTTCCACGAAATGTATTGTTCGTGAGTTCGTATCCGACAGACTATACCAGGAATTTGTTGCTTCGAATCACATTTAATTCAAATACTTTATTCCTAACACATCTTCAACCGATTTCTCCGAATTATATCACATCAGAGCTATTTTACTTTTGTTGGGCTACTGCAAAACTATCAGGCTTCAAACTAAATCAAAATTGGATCTAATCAAGTATATCATCACAAATGAGTTCATCGAAATACAGCAATTCTTCTCTAACTTATAATCCTATCAAACCTATTGAGCGCCGCACAGCTCTTATCATTTTTATTATCTTGATTCAATTTTATCATGATCAGTCAGATATCATCAAGATAATTAGTCTTAAATAAATCTCCCATTTCCAATATTTCAAGAAATTGGAAATGTTGCAAGCTCAATTTGTAAGGAAATGCTATTTGTAAAGAATTAGAATTACGTTAATAATAACATACCTTGACAATGCACCAGTACTCTCCTTGGTCATTATTGCGGTGAACATTAGTGATATATAGTTTACCGCCGACGCCATTAACGATGGGTTCAATTTTCTGGCGGTGATTGACTGGTAATGTGTTTGTGTTGTGCTGCCATACTATCGACTCAATGGGATAGGCTATCACTGGACAACGCACTGATATGGAACGACCAGAAACAACAGTCAAACTGTTGTTATTAATATTTGCTGCCACTGATGAAGATGACAGCCATGACGGACGAAGTGATGCCGGCCCCACCACATTTACTCGTCCTGTATAAAAGGACTGACCCGCGTCGTTAACGGCTACGCATCGATACTTCATATAAATGACAAAATGAGTGAAATTAATTGAATGTCATATTATGGCACTCCTCTCACTCTTTCTATTAATTGTTTAATATCTGAGACATTGATTTCCAAACAAAACAAAACCATTACTTAATTATTTTCAATGCATTTCATTGAATTTCTCGAAAAGCATTCATCAAAATTCAAGGTTTCATTAATTATTCAAAATATTGGATGAAATGAATTCAAAATTTAAAATAAATTGAAATTTTGAAAAATTGGAATTTTTTTAGAATAATTTCGTTCATGGTATAATTAATAAAATGCATTATTCTATGTAAGTGACACAAACAGATATAAGTCTCAAAGAAAAGCTTTTCAAAGAATTATTACTAAATTATTTTCATTTATTAGACATTCTTTGAAAATAATAAGAATAAAAGTGATTTCACCGATGAATTGATTGCAATTCAATGAAAAGAAGTGCAAAAAAGTGAATTAACTTTTCTCGTCTCCATTTGAACACATTCTTTAAAACAGAGGAAAACCATTCATTTGAGTGAATGGAAGTGCAAATGGGATAAAAATAAAGAAAAGAATAGTATTAGTGGTAGTGATGTTCAATAGAAAGTGTGATATCTATTTAAAACGCTGTTAATTGAGTGCAGAGACCAGAGTGTAACTAATGTTAAGGAACTTACTTCTCCGCCGTCTACAACACGTGCGGCACTTATATTAACAAAACTAATCACATGTCCGTTATGTGTGACATAATCTCCAAGACGATATCGGGCCAATACACCATTAATGCTGTGATCATCCAAATACCATTTAATCTGAGGCAATGGCGATGCAGACGCCGCACAACGCAGTGATATTGGAGAGCCCGACTCCACTATCATCTGGTCTTTGAAAGTATCAAGCATAATTGGAGCGCTATCTCCAAGTTTCAATTGAGCGCTCGCTTGTGATGAGTCGTATTCCGACTGAACCACACATTGGTAACAACCTATTGTTCGCACAAAGAATCAAAATTTTCATTCAAGTGATTCAACTCTTCAAATGTTTATAACTATTGAGTCAAATAATAATGAACTCAAAGACTTGTCTAATGGATAATCGATTCAAACGATTATTTAAATAAAATTTGTTTTTTCTCAAATTTGAAGAAAGAATATCTTAATGTTATTAAATGAGACAAAATGCTTGAGTTAAGTCACCTAATCGTTTATTAAGTGCAAAATCTCCATAATTTAACGAATCAAAAGATAGAAATTTTAAACTCATTTCCTTTAATTATTCGAATTTCTAATTCACTTTAACTTTTGGATAAAATATTTCGCATAAATTACTGTCTATTTTACTGAAAAATTCTATGAATTGCTTTTAGACATTATCTTTACTAAAATTGAGTAAAAAATCTGTGAATTCTATAATTCAAACTTCAAAACAGTATTTATTGAAAAAAGTGTTTTTTTTGTTTTTCAGGAAATTTCTAATTAGGGAATGAGTTAATCACTAGAATACAAAATGTATTCATAATACAAGTTTGTGAATATTAATAGTGTTTAATTATGTAAATTGCTATTTAATTGCATTGCTACATTTTCTGTTTTGGATTCTTTGAAAAATTGTGAATTTGATTGAAGTGAATTTGGAGGTAGAAAGCAGTGCATTGCAGGAAAGTATGCTTTAAGGGTTCAAATGAGAGATTAGTCTTTGAATTGTGACTCAAATATTAAATGTTTAATAAAAATGTTTTGATTGGAAGCGCGTAATGTGATCAGTGATACAGACCGGCATCTTCTCTGATGACATTTCTGATATTGAGTAGTGTGGGCTCAATGAGACGCACTCTTCCGTCATTGATTGCACCACTGAATGCATCGGTGATTAATGGACGGCCGTCTTTAAGCCATATCACATGAAAGTTGATTGGATTAC
Organism: Fuscozetes fuscipes; assembly: GCA_034702105.1. NCBI lineage: Eukaryota > Metazoa > Arthropoda > Arachnida > Sarcoptiformes > Ceratozetidae > Fuscozetes > Fuscozetes fuscipes. The sequence continues at coordinate 12,843 of JAQGCS010001062.1, forward strand.
CGGTTAAACTACAGTTAAATGTAGCGCCTTTGCCGATGTCGGCCACTAATAAGTCAGGCTCTATGTGTACAACAATAGTAGAAATGACCATCAATTTGATGCCAACTTTTTCTTCTCCAACAGAATTATTTGCCGCACAAATCCATTTGCCTGAATGGTGTGCCATAACCTGATTGATAATCAGTAACGAGTCGTATATATGCATGTGTTGTGTCGACACAATTGGTGATATGAGACCGCTTTCGTCCTCTTTATACCATCTGCTCAGATGTGACATATATTGATAATCAAAGACGAAAAGTGTTTCCACACAACAATTGGACAGAATGTCAGTCAGAATAGAAAATAAGGAAATGTTTTTAGAGAAAAAAGCCTTCAAATGATTGATACGTTTCTGTTAATAAATATTGCAAAGAATGACACAAACCTGTATTGAGGCGAAGGCCAGGCCTGTGCCACACAAACCAATTCTACGCTATCACCAGTCCATGCCTTAACTGATGAATGACTCCAAATCCGTGGAGCGATACCTCCGTGAGGTTCTGTATACCAAATATTGAAATTAATGTCTATTTGTGCCAACAAAACAACATTTCTATATATTTTCTCATTAAGTTCTTTTTAAATGATATTAATTTAATAAGGTCAAAATAAATTTTTTACATTTTAAAAAATCATTTGATCCCTAGATATTTATTTTGAATATTCATTAAAATTTTAAACCGAATTATTGATCGTTTGGCTATTTTTGGTATTTAATTAGAATTTTCTTATTTGAGTTAAAAATTGTCGACTCGTTTGAAAAATAGACAAATATTTGTTGCGATTCCATATAAATAGCCATTTAGTTGAGCCAACAAACAATAATAGCAAATAAGGCTTACCGGTCACTATGAACTGTCCGGTGACTGAGCTAACAACGAGCTCATGAGTCAATTGATGGCGTGTTTGACATCTATACGATCCTGAGTCCAATTTAGACGAATTGCGAATCAATAATTCACCGGAAGATAGGATAGCATAACGAGAATCTGTTTGTAATCAACAAAAAGTTTTTATTTACAAATAATTTGACCCAAAGGCCACTTCAAAGGGACAGTTACTGCCAAACATATAGTCAATTTTGACTTATATAAATGACCAGAGTATATAACTTGGTCCACAACATGGTTAACAAGTCTTGTATCAAATACTCGAACCAAATGATTGTGAATAACAATTGAATACAAGTCGGAGACAAACAGATATCGAGTATTTTCCTACGAAATGATAGATCACAACATAAACACAATGTAGTCGTCGAATACTAATAAGGAAATTACTTTCCGGTGTTTGCGGTCAGACATAGGCTTTAATACTGAAACGACTTCACGAACTCCACTTCATTTCACATATTTATTAAACTGCATTTTTTGGCATAAAAATTAGCCTTTTTTCTTACAGTGTAAATTCAATGTTGACAAATCACTTTTGTGCTCTAACATGTCTCTGCTATTACCTGGTCCATTATGAGTTCTGGGGAATTTGTCTCCCATGCATTTAATCGTATAAGACCAGGGATATGAAGGGAGAGTCATTCAAAAATGACAACAGTTGAAAATGTTGTTTACCTTCTGAAACGATGGTCTAAAATTTAGGACTAGCACATTTCTTCTAATTTATGTTTATGAATTCGAGTTAGATGACTAACTTAACTAGTTTTAAAAAATTAGCTGAAAACTATCTCTACTGAAACTAGGATTATTTCATTATTAAGAGAAATAACAAGATGACGATTCTGAAAATAGTTCAAATTAACACCGAGTTGATAAAAGTTTTCTCAATTTTTAAACCTCCAAATGGATAAACAAGTATTTTAATACAAATAAAGTGGGTAATTATTTTTCCATATTATCTTAGTTTTATATTTGGGTCCCCTTCTAAATTTGTGATTTTAAAAATACCAAGGTTGTACTCTAATTTATTATTTGAAAATCTTTTTAAGAATCTAAGTTTTAATTGTAAGTCAAAGATTAATCAGTCTCTTACTAAATGATATTGATCTTTAGATTAATAATTAAATAAAAGCAAGGATCATTCGAAATAATTTGTGAACAGATGATCAATGCGAATTAGTGATTATTTCAATGATTGTTAGAGTGAAACCCAAAAAAGATGTCAATCATCAGTTCAAATGTTATATCCATTCTTTTTATTTATTTTATTCTCGCTTAAAAAACTTATGTCTCATTATTTTGTAGATCATATGATTCCGAGTTTTGATTTTCTTTCAATTTTTGATTTTGAGTTGATTTTCATGAAACAGATTTAGTGCTAAGAAAACAAAAGCCATAACTAAAAGCAAATATATTCAAATAGAAATCCATACGATTTGAAAGTAAAATATAATTCCAAATGATATCCGGAATTCCTTTTTGCTGTCAAAAAACTACATATAATATAAATTTATATATCTATTGGTGTATATAAAGATATCTATTGCAGATTATATTCGGACCAAATGAATAATAGGGTAACAATACGTGAGAGTAGTCTCGCGTGTATAACAAGCAATGGTTGGCACAAGAAATTGGTCGCTTCCTTTGCCTTCCGTTCTTTACGAGCAAAAAGTTCCTAATTTTTTTGAGATCGACTTTTATGCCAAAATGTTATTCATCTTTTGGATCTACACTTTCCTCAGGGAATCACAATATCGTTGGATACTTTAGCTCTGAGCACAGAATGTGAGGAACATAATAACGTGCCCTAAAAGTTGAGAACTGATCGAACTCTTTCCAAAAGGAACACTACTATCAAACAAACACAGTATTGGACAGACACACAGCTATACACATCCATAGTCTACAACAGACTAACATTTTATTGCAATATTTATCAATCGATTATTGTTAGTGTTTGTGTGCAATGCATACCATCGCATAACTTAACATAACACCAACTCTAACACAGCCTCACTATTCCTCTCCAAACAAAACATTTAAACAAGTTCGGATCAAACCCAATTCCCACTACATTTACCCCCTTATGATAACACCATTAAAATAAAAGTTTAATT
>JAQGCS010001063.1:0-15893 GCA_034702105.1 Fuscozetes fuscipes
TCGATTTTAGACATTTCTCTCCTCTGAAACGCTGGGATGTGTTTATTTGATGTCGTTTTAACTTAGAATAGAAATTATTCAAACTTAGAAAAATCGATTTGAGTTATTGACTTAAACTATTAATATCCAGGTTATTATTAAAGTGCTTGTTTACTAAAATGAGCCGTTTAGTTGAACATTTTAAAGAAAGATGACTTTTGCAAAAATTTTTATCAATTTATTTTGTAAATACCTATCTAAATTAGAATAATTTATGTTTACTTTAAAATTTACAAAATTTACAAAATTGTGCCAACTCTTTTGAATAAATTAAATTGAAAGCATCATGATCAAATTATATAAACGAAAGCAAATATTTAGAAAGTTTTAATTTGATAGGATTTGTATTCTTTTTAAATCAATAAAATTTAATAATAGACTAATTTATCTGCGATTTGATGTCTGCCTCTAATTAGATCCAAATTTCTACCCCTCTTATGATTTGCATGTTTCATAACAACGAATAGTTTAGGGATGACTAAGGGATGGATTCATCTATTAAAGCGACTCTATTCATCATTTACATAATACCAATGGCATAGCTCTTGGCTGAAAGGGCGAGACAGAGCTGGTTTGGCTCTTTAACCCTTGGTACAAGATTGAGCGTCACTTATTGTGGAATATTCTTTATTTGACGGCAATTATAATTAAATTTGTGTCTCGAAGTCATTCATCAAATCAACAAAAAATTTATTTCATAATTAGGTTTAACATAACTCTACAGTAAAGTCAACTGAGAGGCAGTCGTAGAATAGCAGTGAATGTCATCACACATTCGTTCCTAAAGTTATTAATTCTTGTGTTTCGGCTCTCATTTAATTTGATAGATGAAAAAACCAGTGAAGTCTTCGCTCCAATTAATTCAAAGCTCTTTAGTCGGTGTTATCGTAGAATTACATGGATTTGGCATTAATTCTAATTTCCGCTCATTTTTTCCAATTTAGGTCCAAATGCATGAATAATTCAAATATTTTTTGCTTGATATATCCTATTTATATATGCCATACATGTTAAAATCTACTGGCTCAAACACAATGAACAACATATTGTTATAGGTTTAGATTTTAAAGAAATCTAAAAGATTTATACTTAAGCTTAAAAATTGAAAGCGCATTTAGTTTAGATAATCTTGATCATATCAGAAACTGATCAAAATATCAATTTGCTTTACAGTTCAGATATTTTTTGCAAGATTCTTTTCGGATTGTTAACTGGGACGTAAAAGTATACCGAACTTATATTTAAGCAAAAGAAACGATACAAATACTGAATTGATTTTCTATTATTTGAAACATTTTTTTCAGCGAAGACTAAGGACTGGATTTTTGACTTCTATTCGTTTGATATTATTTTTTGCGTTTATATCAAAAAACAAAAAATGGTTGAGAAAAGTATCACTTAATGGTCGCGAAGATCAAAGAAAAGTGTAGCGAAAAAATTGTTCACAAGAAGAAACTATAGATTTTTGGACTGTACTGGAAGTCAGAGATTCTCTTTTGTGACTCTCATTGAATACAAGCCATTAATTCGCTTATGTTATGGCCTTAATCTCAGTCACACATAAACTATATGACAAACTCTATTCCATTTTATATACTTTTTTAGTCCTCGAGTAAAATGAGTCAAAAACTGAAATATCTGTCTATAAATTCGATATCATTGTTGAGGGAATCATAAAAGAAAATATTAACTTTTATCGGGAATGTGCAAGATGCCTGCCGTACTAATTTGTCATTTGTATTTGACAAATGTGATCCATGTACTTTTTTCTGAGAAAAAGAATATTTTTGATGTTGTTTTAAGGGCAAAAATAAGAAAATGGTTATAAATTAGTGTGATGAAATTCAATATGCTTAGAATTGCTTTCTTGGTTACCCTTGACATTTTAGATGAGTAGAAAGTTTCACAAACTCTAAATTTGAAGCCATGAATTCAAACTATAATTGAGTTTTATCATATATTCTTTATAACTTGCACGTTACAAGTTTATTAATTTTACATTCATTTGTACATAACTCAGTTCATAAGAATTTGATATTTTGAAAAGACTTGGAGACCATTCGACTCTTCTATCAAAGAGTTAGAAAAATTTTTCATTTACTTCGTATTGATTTTCTTAAGTAAATTTTTAACCTCAAGAGATGTATATATTTTCATAGGATTGTTAGTTGACTCATCTCTTTTTACTGAGTAAAATACGAAAGCAAATAATATTCTAGTGCCTTTTATTAGTTGAGATCAAATTCAAACTCCTCTTCAATTCAATGGATATTTTTGGAAACTTTCTGAACACTTAGAAAATTATATTCATTTTATAAATTCGAAATTCTTGGCACAACATTGGCTATACATGTATATCGACATCTGATAGTTTCCATGATTATAAATTGTTGCATGAAGAGCTTCAATCTATTTAAAAGCTATCGTGTTAAGGAGGCTTTAAAATAAAATGTTAGTAAATCAATGACAGACTATAAGCAATTCAAATGGAATAACAATTTTTCAAAAGAATATTTTTTAGTACTGAATAAAAGATTGGCTCAAATGTGGTTTGATTTTGAAGAATATTATTATTTAAATAATTTATATAATATATGAGAAATATTTAGACCAAAAGAAGCGAATGTTTGATATGAGATAAAAGACAATTCTCTGTAATGTTTTCTCTTTAGAAACAATCTTTTTCTTCGCCATAATTCGTGCCATTTATAGTACAAACCAAATGATTTGCGAAAAGATTTTCTTAAGTCTTTAGAAAAGTGAAAAATTCTTAGATAATAGCTTTTTGTCTAATTTTATTAAAATTTAATACAAAGGAATGAAATATTATTTTTGAATAAAATAAGTCATAAATTAAAGCATTGAATAAAAAATGATATAATATTTTATCTTTTATTTTGAAAAAAACAAATAATCTCTGAATAAAATCCACTATAAATAGAGCGGAAATTAATAATTTACACTGGTAACAGTCTCTGCAGTATGAAAAGAGCCTCATTTATATTCAAGAATTTTGAGACTAAAAATTTTCAGATATACACTACTTTCCCAAAGCGAATAACAAATACTAAAATATTTTCTATTATTCATTTCTATCGATTCGTTTGAATTGCAAAATGCAATGTTGTACTCAATTGAGCTCTAAGCAAATTGGCCCTGCCATTTGAGACTTGAAATTGGAAATTTAGAAATTTTCTTTTAAAAAGGATCAGCTTTAAAGTGCATAACCAAATCCAATGCAATAAACCAACTGCTCCCGGATTTTTAAACTACCTGCAATTGCTTTCAAGATGTTGTTCAAACAAACTATTGTAAGAACAATTTGCTGTGAACATTATGCACGACTGGCATAAGTTTATAAAAATGTAATCTTGCAAAATTGGTTTTGCACTCAATACAATGGACATCAGATTGTATTGCAATGAATGGTGTTATGCGTGCATTAAGTCATGGAATTTATTGACTTTTATCCTATTCTTTCTTCGTATGAAAGACAAAGAGTATCTTCTTATCCATAATAACAATATTATTGTGAGTCTCAATTGTGTCGATGCAAAGAATATTCGTTTGAGATGACAACAGCTGTTATTTAATACATTGGCTCATATTGTAGCAGTAATGGCCAAGGTCCTCGACCTTAAGGGGGTATTTTTCAAACTCATCAGACAAAAAAATGCAAAGAGGGATTTTGGTAAAAAATAGGGGTGATTTTGCCTCGAATCTGCTATAGTTCAAAAACTGGGGCTTATTTGTGCTATACCTTCTTGGCCATCTATGTATTAAATATCTAATATTATAGGCACAGCACGAAAAAATTGACCCGAAATTCATGCGAAATATTATTGAAATACAAAAGAATAATAACCATTCACTCAATAAAATGATTTCTTTTCGTTTTGTTTCATTAATCAAGAAATTTAATTCAAATTGGTCTGGCACAAACAGTTTTCAATGAGGTGTGAGGTAAAATAATCGATGCTTTTATTTGATAAGTTTATTATTTATGCGAAACTCTTAAAATATTTATAATTTTTGTCATTTATTTGCCGAACAGTTGAACGACTCTTTTGAAAAGCAAATGACTGATTGACTCACTTATTCATCATTGGTTTGGGCGGTGCTCTACTGGGAGACAAACCGACTTCGGCGCCCGTTTCCTGTTCCGCTTTGGCCATAACTGACTGAATGATCATCTTTTCCTCTTCTGTAAGACCGCTGAGGTCGACATCTGGCAGGGGCGCACTAGTTCCGGGTGACATAGTTGGCATAGCTGACATGGAAGATGCAGGTCCTGGAGGCCGACCGCCAAAGCTACCACTCATTGCAGTCATTGGTTTATTCGTGGCACTAGGTCTGTTTGCGATCGGATAGGAGCTGGAAGCTGGTCCAGCATTCATGCCTGGGTTAGTCCTTTGATTAAAATTGGAGGACATCATATTGGAGTTAGCATCAAATTGGCCATATTCACTACCTTGGCCAATGCTTTCTTCATTTCCCATAATAATTCTATAGCTAAGGGTTTGAATGTCTTTCGACTACTTTTAACTAATTTGAAAATTTTCACAGAAAATGAATAAATATTTTTAGTAATATTTAATGAAATTATTGCGATAAGTGTCCGAACAAGTGTTGAACTAATCAATATTCTAATTGATCAGGTTCAATTTCACACAATAGTCAGTTTATTTATTGTAGAAGAATATGAATAAATGTGTTATTCATAATCGAAAGCACTTTAATATGTAAAACAGCAAACAATTTGTTGTTTGATTTGAGATAATATGGGATTTGGAGAGAAAAAAGTTGAATGTTTTGAATAGTGTGGAGACAAACAGAATATTCTGATAACAGATATTATTATTTAGTAAACGTTTTGAATATTGTGTAAAGAACTGGAGTTTAGCATAATTTTAATTTTGTTGTCGTTTTGTTATTCGACCACTACTTGTGTTGCAAATCAAGTAACTGTCCAATGAGTTGCAAGAACACAATATTCGTATGGCTCACAAATTATGGTAAGACCAGTGTTTGGTAGTTGTGTTTATTCTTTGAGCGGCACAAACAGCGCACAGACACTACTGTTTCCTAACAATTCTGATGCGATGGCAGAACAGTCAGAATGTTTTGGTTACGAATATTCTTGCGTTCACTCAGTGTCTGGTTTCGACTTTGAGGCCATCGATTGCGACCACTGGCAGTAGCCATGCGTCGCACCACTCGATCGAAGTCTGATCTCATTGACTACACTCTGGTTATCCTAGGATATACTGTTGTCAATGTAATTAGTATTCGGTTTGAGTCAATCGATTTTTCTTATCTATTCGATGAGCATGATAAAAATTTGTACTAAGAAAAAAGTTAGTTTTGATGCATTCAAGAAATCTTTAATGCAAGAAGAGATTAATGGCTCATCTAGTCTCAATATTAATACTTATTTAGAAAACATTACTACCTTGTAAATAAAAATATTTATACCTAGAAATAGCAATTATTTCAAAAGATCGTTGAAAAGTGCTAGATTTAAAATAATACTAAAATTATACTAAAATTGTTTGAATTTTTAAAACTATCTTAATTATCATTTATTATGGAAATGTCCGAAGGCTTAAACATTTGAAAACTAATGACTATATTTGAGATATAGTTCGCCGCGAAGTAGAAAAGGTTTTGTACAATGAGGTACAGAATCAGCAGCACTGGTAGACATTTATGAGGTAATAGGCACTGCTCTCCTGGTTTTTATTGATCTAAAAGTATTTGCTTTCTCAGTTTTCTATTAAAAATATTTAGCTAAACAATAGCACATTTAAATCTGATTTATATTTCTTGATTTTTTCAATATCAAGGTAATTATGAAAGATGAGCTGAATTTAATTTGCTAGATAATCTTCTTTGTCTAGAATTTGAAAGTTGATCCTTTGCTAGACAATTATTCATTAAATTCATTTTATACAAAGCATTCTTTTAGAATGAAATATAGTAATCGATAATGCAAGAGTATTTAAATTCTTTGAAACAGATCTCTAATAACAGACTTGTCTAGTCATTTATTCTGCTTCTCCAGCCTTGAAATAAATCAGCATGATAGCTTTTGAATTGTATGAAAAAGGTACTTATTGTGACAATCGAAGCAATTAATTAGTGTTTTATAGCATTTTTTTTATTCCATTCTTGGAGAGGAAGTGTGTTTTGTAAGCCATCACTCTATGTATTAATGCATTTAATGACCAAATGTTCGACAAATGATTAGAACTTAGTTTTGCTTTCAGTGAAGAACTTAATTGAAGTTTGGCTCAAATATAGTATAAAAGCGAATATAAAACTGAGAATTAATGCTTCGAAGAAATAAAACGTTTGAAAAGATTAAGAATATAAAGAATAATGAGTTTTCATTATTCATCTGACTTTTCATTATTATTTGGTTAAGAGTTTCATTTATTACCTCATATTTACTGAATTATATAAAAGCTCTACAAAATTGAGAGAATATTTCGATTTTCTTCCAAAGAGTCAAATAGTAATTGAATTTCTTAGAAAACTCTTGAAATTACACAACTATTTAAGGGCTGAAAAGTTTTCTATTAATTTTGTGCTCAAATACCTCAAAACTTAATAATTCAAGAATACATGGAAATTCCATTTCAACAACTATCATGTTAAAATGTAAGTAATTCAGAGACTACAGTAAAACTTCTCTTTAATGACCCATTAAATAAGGCAAATTCTCATTAAGGCAAAGGTTTCGGTCGCACAAAATGATTGTTTAGCATGTAATTTGACCTCTGATTAAGAGTAATTCTTATTAAGGTAAGAGATTTCTTGTCACCTAATCGGTGATATTCATTGTTCTCTTATGTGGAGGTTTTGCTGTATTATAAGAAATGTTTTGATGAATAAACTCAAAGAATGCCTTTAAGTAACTTAAAAAATGAGGAAAATTCCAAGTACATCTTTTTATACTTGCTACATTCTTTAGATTTCAATTCTAAAGCATATTTTCAAACATGAGTTTTAAAAACGAAAAAATTGGATTAAAATTTATTTAATTTTTGACTATAAAAAGAGCACAAAAACTATTTATAGAAATTAATTTTTAAACTGATTTTATTCCAATTCATTCATTTGAAAAGATTTTTCAAATAATTTGAAGAAAAATATAAACTAAAGGAAAGTTTTATTAAATAATTGTTTTTAGATTTGAATTTATTATTCACTAACACTTAAACCATTTAAAACAGTTTTACACAATTATTTCATTTGTCATACAGTCTACTTGTGATTACAGGGCGGCCGCACCCGAAATAATCTCGATCAACTCTCTTGTGATGACGGCCTGTCGGGTTCGGTTGAATTGTAGGGTCAGTTTGGATATCATTTCGCCTGAAATTCAAATTAAATTAAGAAATAGACATAAATTCATTGATGAAACTCCAATAGAAGGAGAATAGAATAATACTGACCGGCATTCTTGGAGGCTGAGTCCATAGCAGACATACGGGCCGACTGTTCGCTGCAGGCGTTCTCTTTCATTGCATAGAATATGAGCGAAGCTAACGAATATTCATAATAAGATTTAAGGACGTCCTCATCGATGCTGTCGTAGACATTCATTTTTGGGGAACCGGAAATCGTTGATAGACTAAACACTGGCATTTCGGTCGTCACATAAGACACGACTGTCCTGTAATTGTAAATAAGAATCAATATTTGACCATGATCATTCCAATGGAAGGAAAGGGAACGACAAATACCGAAATTTATTGTAAATAAGAATTCCTTCGTCGAACTTATAGCCGCTCTCGAGGATAGAGTTGGCGACAGTCGTCGCGTCATTGAATTGCGGCGGCTTTTTGCCGAAGTCGTTGAACATCATTAGAATATTCTTAGGGTATTGTCTGCAAAATACAAATTAAGCTCACAATTGAAGCTATCTTTAGATGTGCTAATTGTCATACTTTGCAAGCATAGACTTTGATTTGTCTCCGATGCAAATAATTTTAATATTACTCGCATTTTGGTCGGTATTCATTATGGCCCGAATTCTTTTGGCCACCGCTGAGTGGACACCACCACAAAGACCACGATCTGAGGTCATGGCTATCAATAAAGTACCCGGCTTTGCCTTATCCTCTTCTTTTACTAAATCGGTTTTAGTGTAGAAGGCTATTTAATTAATGAAACACAATAATCAGTTCCAGAAGAATGCACTTAATGTCCAATTGTGACAAACCCTGAGCTCCTGCGCCATAACTGCGGGCAGACTTGAGGTCACGTTCGGCTCTTGCATATTTGGCCGCCGACACCATTTTCATTGATTGTGTGATCTTTTGGATGTTTGTCACAGACTTCAGGCGTACTCTGACTGAAGAGTTCCAAATAAAAGACAAAACAAATCATTAATTTCACTGATTATCGAAGAGATAATCAAATTATGAAACGCTTCGGGAAAGTGTCCAAAATAAGCGATATTTTGATAATTAAGACAATAAAAGGATAATTACTGTCTTTAAGAGTTGCCATTCCTCTCGTTTGGTTACTGAACGATAATATAGAATCAATTAAGTGGTCATAAGAAGCGATAAAATCAAATGAAAGTCAATTTCTTACCCGACAGTAATCGGAACCGAAGATGTGATCAATTTTGCGGTCAAACAAAACATTTTCGGTAATATTTTGAAATAAGACTTAATTCAATTGAATTAAATGAGTGGTTATTAAAGTATTTATTATTGAAAACCAATTGATTTGATCCCCAATTGAATCAAATTCAATATCAACTTAATGGCAGTGAATGTTGGAGAAGATATTCACTATTCACAGAAGACATACTCTTACTGAAGGTGTAAAGAATAAATTAAGTTCACTTATTTGACCTTGATGTTTATGTGAGTATGATAATTATTTTCTAATAAATTGTAAGAACTACTAACCAAAGTAGTTTTTAATTTTAGTTTATCGAAATTTTCTCTAAAACTATTCACCAAAATGTGCAAGTTTTGTCTATTGAAAAATAAAAGGGTTGCAAAACAAATGAATGGTTTATTTGAATAACAGTTTTATTGACCGAAAAACATGTCGGCATTTGGATGACATTCAAAGAGTTGATGCCATCTATCGATCGTTTTAGTAATTTTTGCATTTGTTTTGACGTCTTTTCAAATCTCTGATGAAATCATTTGTAAAGCATTTAAATCGCTTTTAATTTGTAATAAAATTGAATATAATTTTTATTTGTTTTTAATTAAGATTTTAAACTCACTTTTAATTGTTTGTATCACTCATTTGTCAGTTTATTATTACAGTATTTTATTATGAAATCGGTTTCAAAATAAATGAATTCAGTCATAAATTATGGAAAATAGTGACCAAAACAATTCTGCTAACAATGACTCAGATGTCAATCAGAATCACAGTCTGATCCCTATCTCTGAAGCAAATCAAACAGTTGTTCAGCGAAATAATAGTTTCGCAGATAATAGTGTCGGCGAAAGGTATGTATTGGCTATAATTCAAATCTATTGAAATTTAACCGCAATTTTATGGTTGTGTTGACGCAGACGCCAGTGTTGGCTATGTTTAGGACAGGAAGAGTTGGACGGACAGTCAACAGCTTCCAATAATAGTCAATTGTCTGGAGATCGGTGGCTGAGTCCGTGCCGTTGCAGAGGAACCGCCAAATGGATTCATAACGAATGTCTTCAGCTGTGGATCGATGAGAAACAGAAATTGGACACAAGTGTTGCCGTCAGGTGTTCCCAATGCAACACTCAATACGTTCTAGTCTTCCCTCCAAATGGTATTTAAACCACAAGTTTTTATATTCAATGTTTTGACCAATTGTTCGCATTTCAGGCAAATTAGTTGATCTGATCCTATGGTATGAGTCTGTTATAAATAATGGTATGGATTGTTGTCTCTACTGATGAAACCCTCTTTTAATGCATTATTTTTAGTGTCCACATATGGTATGGTGTTATGTGTTGCCGGCGCTCTCTATATGAGTGCCTTCACATATGGAGCCATCACTTGTCATCAAATTCTGGGTAATTTTAATGAATTCTTATTCAGAACTGGGCCCCAATTTTTACCTGCCACAATCTTAATATAATTTAGGCTCTTTAGAGAAATGTGTTTTTTAAAAACTAATACATGAAGTGACCAGAAATGCATATTTTCAATCATTTGATTCATTATGTTATCTGTGAAATAGATTGTCATCAAAACAGTCTCTAATTGAAGTTTTCTATTAATCTTTTTGTTTACTATAAAGAGTCGGATCTCTATTGAACTTTGCTCTCATAAGCTTAGGCTCAACATTGTCATAGTTAAAAATTGGCACTAGCTCTGTATATTTTACCCAATTATTAATAGTCGTATCATTTATTGACATCAAAGGCGCCGAAAGAACTGCAGAATTGATCGAAAGCTCTAACCTGTCTTTTGCTTTGATCGGATTGCCGTCCATTCCTTTCGTGCTGTGCGCGGGTAAACTCATCAATTGGGAAAACATGATTCTGAGGCTATGGCGCAGACATTACCAGAAGCTGCCGTTCCTCATGTTTCTCACTGGAAGACCAGAAGAAGGCTTTGTCAGAGAGAATATGGAACGGAATCTGTTGGGTTTGGATAATGCGGTTCAGATCGAGAGAAACAATGGTATCATTAATCACATCGAAATCAATGTCAGTGGAACGTCTATATGTCGGGCCTTTTGCGGAGCTCTACTGCTCCCGACTTTCGCCAAATATGTCGGTCAATGTCTCTATGATTCTATTGAATCGGATTTAAATAAAGCACTTTTGGTTTGTATTAAAATTGTTTAACACCTTCAGAAACTGTTTAATGATATTCTATCCTATCTTTTAGGGCGGCCTCACATTCATCGCAATAAAAGGCAGTTTAAAAATATATTTAAGACAACAGCAGTTTATTAGACAATCGAAGCGAAAAATTCTTAATTTTAATGACTATTCCGGTCCCGAAGCCAATTGAGTGACGGAACAAATCTTTTTGATTCTTCAGAATTCTATTAATACTAATTATTAGGAAATAAATATTTATTTTTCAATTGAAATGATTTTTTAAAAACTCATCAAATTTCTAGTGATTTCCCAAAACGTTTTGTTTTATAAATGTTTTATCAAATTTATTGTCTTATAATTTGAGTCCGAATTTTATTACAATTATTTAATACATCCATTGATTAAATTGTTTTAATTTGAGATTTAAATGTTATTTCAATTGCCTTCTGATCCTATGATTTACCTACAGATCAACGGTTTGATTGTTATTTTATCAAAGTATAATAGAGAATAGGCAGGGTTAATTTTCTTTTACAGAAATGTTTAAAATTTTTAATCAATATCAAACCATCTAATAGAGATAATCAAGGTTTATTAATAGTTAAAATATTCAGTTGCTTTGATACTGACTATTAATATCTAAACTTGATTAAAACTTTCAAATTTCTTCTACTTGAATGATAAAATTTTGTGTCTGGAAACTGGGATTTGATCATTAGTTTTCTATTCATCTCACTGATATGAGTTAACCTTGATAATTGTTGAGTCACTATGTAATGATCATTTATGTTCTTGTCAATATTTTGATCAAGGGTCAAGTGGGAGACGAAGGTGTGTCTAATCTCCACGCAGTCAATCACATGCACTGAATTCAGATCTAAGAATTAAGAACTTGGTAACAATTCATTTGGAATCTTTTGTTTAACATTTAATACTAAAATAAATAAAAAAAAAAGTTGAACTCAATTGTCATTGAATTGCAAAACAATAGAAAGTATTGTTTGATATCAAGAATTGTCGACTGAATTGCATTTTTTGAGTGCAAATCATTTCATTTTGTTATCAAATCATTGAATTGAAAGCTAACGAATATCTCAATAAAATCGCGTTTCTGCCACTTTCTTATCAAATCATATCAAGCAAATGAAAGTTTTTGGCTTGACATTAACAGTTAGCTTTTTTTGTTCCTGCTACATTGCCTGTAAATGCTTTGAAAAGAATTTTCCCTCAAAATTATTTTAAAAGTTTTAATATTCTAGTAATTTGTGAGATATTTTAGATGTTTATATGATTTTAATGAT
Source organism: Fuscozetes fuscipes (assembly GCA_034702105.1). Taxonomy (NCBI): domain Eukaryota; kingdom Metazoa; phylum Arthropoda; class Arachnida; order Sarcoptiformes; family Ceratozetidae; genus Fuscozetes; species Fuscozetes fuscipes. The sequence goes on from JAQGCS010001063.1 coordinate 12,143, forward strand.
TATTTTCTAAACACTTTTGATTATGAATTGTGTAAAACAGTCTTTTATCAGCAAAAAGTCATTTCTATGATTTGAAATGTAAAACAAATTTCTGTTTCGATGCAAATATATTATTATATTTCATATCAAATGAAATGATGAAAATCTCTGTGTTTTTGATTGTTTCCGGTTTAATACCGTTTTGCCGATCACTCGAAGGCATTATTAATGTTAATTTGGTTCGCGATAAGTGTTTTCACCGGTCAGTCGCGCAGATAATTCGATGTCAGTTGACTTTCGCACAGAATGTGAACAAATCTGTAGGCAGACGACCCCTTGCAGTCAACACAACTGATATCAACGAAAGCCAATTGAAGACTGTTTGTTGTGGTAAATAATTTTTTAACTTCTATAGTTTTTACCATGATACCAAAGTTTCGGAGTATATAATCTGATAGTTGGCTCAGCCCCTCCCTCCCTCTCCGACTTTACTCACCTCCAAGATTCTTCTCTCTCCCCCATCACCTATGCCAGAAGCTATCACTTGGGATGCAGGTTTGCCCTAGGAGATATGTTTGTTTAAATTTAATATGTAATAGATTAGTATTCTGGTGTTTAACCTTTTCGTGATTCTATTAATTTGTTAGCAAGTCTTGTTGGAGCTGAATATTAGCATGCTTATAATTATCATATAAAGACATTAATGGTAATTATATATTTTTGTTAAGGACTTTGGGATATGACCACTTGCATGAAGAGTTCTGCCATCAAATATTCTAATTGCAAACTTGAAGTGTTGCGAAACTTTATTAGAGATGTCGAAGAAATAAAGAGAAGGAAAGACTTTAAGCATTGTTATAATCACTATAAGGAGGGCTCAATCAGTTGTGGTTTCCCCGTATGGGCAACAATTACTTTGGTTGCCGTGAGTGTAGCCTTGGTGGCTATTCTTACATGTTTTGTGCATAAGTGCTGCGCCCGAAGACAAATGAATAATGATTTACTCCATTTGATTGAACACTAATTATTTGCTCAAATTTTAAACAATTATTTAATTGAAATGGTTTTTGTATGAAACAAATATTAAATTATTTATTATATTTTTAATACTCATTTTATTTACGAATTTATTCGAACATCTCTGATGAAGTTAGAGGGTAGAGTGGCTCAGAGGGTAGAGTGGCTCAGAGGGTAGAGTGGCTCAGAGGGTAGAGTGGCTCAGAGGGTAGAGTGGTTCAGAGGGTAGAGTGGCTCAGAGGGTAGAGTGGTTCAGAGGGTAGAGTGGTTCAGAGGGTAGAGTGGCTCAGAGGGTAGAGTGGTTCAGAGGGTAGAGTGGCTCAGAGGGTAAAGTGGCTCAGCGGTTGGAACGCGCGTTTTGAGCTAGGAAGGTCTCGGGTTCGCGCCCCGTAACACTACACCTAATTATTTAGAACTTCTTAATAACTCCCTTCACATAGATTACTATTTATACAAGAGAACAGTCCTTAGACTGATGGAGTCAAACCTTAAAAGTAAAAAAAATCAAAGTGAACTAGTTCAAAGTACAGTAGTGATATAAAAGTCAAAACTGTTCAAGACACAACAAGATAAGCAATCATTTTATGATTTATTTACTTAAAATTAGTCATTAGATAAGTGACGGTTAGACTAAAAAACGACAAAAAAATGCAACAAACATTATGCAACAAGATGAAAGTTCAATATTTGAACTAAATCTGTCTAATTTTCTTGCTCAATAGTAAGGGCTATTTTTGTAAATATTCTTGAATGCCGTCAATCTCAAAGCAGTTGTTTTGATGAATCCATCGGCATTGCTGGGTGTGAAATCTCCCTTAACATCCATGCTACAAATTTTAAGCAACATTTTGTCACATTTAAAAGCAAAGAGTAAGTAGTCGTATAATACCTGACTAATTGCTGATCATATAGAGAATTGATCGCTTGTCTGCCTTTGATATAAGCATTTCCTTTGAAGAGCTCGACGACTACCGACCCATTCACAAGTTTTTGACTCATTTTAAGACAGGCTCTGATGTAATCACATTCGGGCGAAAACCAGAGACCAAAATATACCTTTTCGGCAAATTCTTGAGCTAAATATGACTTGATTTTGTTGACCTCCTGTTAAACAGTTAATTCAATTATTATAACATTTAATTATATTTTCCTTTCTCTATACCCGATCCAAACAAAGTGTTTCCAAATCTCTGACGGCATTCCATATTATGGTACCTCCAGGTGTCTCATACACTCCACGCGATTTCATTCCGATATACCTGTCCTCTACAATCTGTAAATTTAGAAATGGAATTTTACTTGGGCATAATTTGGAACATTATCGTACATCAATTCTTCCGATTCCGTGCTTTCCTCCCAATTTGTTCAAATATTTGAGAATTTCGACCCCGCTTTCAACTTTGAAATCTGTGGTCAAGTTTTCAACCTTTTGAGGAATTCCTTCAACAAATGTAACTCTGATTTCCTCGCTTTGATTCGGCCATTGGTTCCGATTTGCTGTCATTATATACATATCATCAATGGGTGGATGTGACGGATCCTCCAGAACTCCCGACTCAAAGCTGACGTGCATAATATTGGCGTCAGTACTGTATGGCTTCTCTCGGGTGGCGCCTACTTTGAAGCCATTGCACTTAAGAAACAAATTAAACATTTATTTATGAGTTTCAAGAAAAATATGATCTATCATACTTTGGCATATTCTAAAAGATCAAGTCGTCCCTGAAATCTGTCGTAGAAGGAGCTCATTCTCCAGGGAGTGATGAACTACACACCGAAATTGACTTTTTTTATCTCTCTTTAATTTAAAAGAAACATACCTTGATCTTTGGATCTATTGAAACACAGGAGAGCTCGAAACGAATTTGATCGTTACCTTTGCCAGTGGCACCGTGTGATATAAATTGTGCATCTTCCTTGTTAGCTACTTCGACAATACCCTTTGAAATACATGGTCTGCATAAAGAGGTGCCCAAAAGATAACGATTCTGATAAATGCCTCCATAGGAAAGTGACGGATAAACAAATTCAGTGACGAATTCTTCAATTCTGTTGTCGACAATAGCCTGTAATGAAGTGTTTTGAGTAAATTGCAAGAAAATTGAGACATGAATTGATACCTTGATGGCTCCTAATTTCAGGGCCTGTTCTTTAACTTGTTCCAAGTCTTCCTCCTGACCCACATCTGCCTGGATATAAAACAAATATTAGTCGATTCAAAAGTGTATAAAATTAACTCACAGTATAACAGATGACTTGATATCCTTGCTCTTTTAGCCAGAATAGAATGCAAGTAGTGTCCAGTCCTCCACTATAGGCTAATACAACTCTTTTCGAAGGCATCATAAAAATGTGATAAATCTGTTGAACAGCAGAAAAACTTTTGGCCGAATTTGCAAAAAAATCCTTAATTTATTGGTACGAAGACATCAATGATATGCTGTTTAAGAGATTAATCTTATTTTTATTATGTCTTCAATTAGTAGATAAATAGATAAGATATGTGACAGGATGTTTTTCTTCAAATTGTTTGATAATATTTGGTGTTATTCGAACGGAAAAAATATTTCACACTAATAACATTGGGAGTAATCAGATGATCATGTTAAGTTTAAGCGTAAATATTATTATGTTTTAAATCTTTTTATTTAAAATTTAATCTAATACACGTCTTGGATGTTTTAGCACTGACTTTGCTTACAATTTGCGCGCGACCACAAGCATTGTTTTTGTCGAACATTGATTCGAGTAAGAG
>JAQGCS010001064.1:0-15891 GCA_034702105.1 Fuscozetes fuscipes
ATATTATTATGATTTTGAAGTAAATCATTATTTCGACATCGCTTTGTTAAAAGTGAAGAATAGGATAATTCCGGTCTCCAATGAAACCCATTATAAGATTAATAGCATTTGTTTACCGAAGTCTCAAATAATTAATGAACGCAATGAAAATCTAGTGTCTATTGGGATGGGATTATATGGTGATCCTAGTAATTCCAGTCTAAAAGATGTCTCATCTAACAAATTGAAAGAGGGTATTTTGATTATGAAAGGTCAATGTGGAAAATCGTCCTCTCACGAAAATGCTACACAAATATTCTGTGTCGACAGTAACGAAGAATTGAAAAATTCAACACTTTACGCAGGTGTATGTGTTGGTGACTCTGGCTCTTCTCAGCACCAGCAATATGGCTGTCAGGCGGTTGAAATTGGGTTGTCATCGTTCGGAGCAACTAAATACTGTTCTCATAGGTCTTGGATGGTTAGAGTGTCTGTGAATATGCAATGGATTCGTTCAGAGATATTGAATCATAGAAACGTAGAAAATGAGAAGATAATGGAGTTTACTCCTATTTATTCTGTAGAAGTAACTAATTGAAAATCTTTAGCGATATATTAAACACATTTCTAACTATTTTTGATTCTAGTCTTCAGTTTCGGGTATTGTTTCACAAAATGGGAAGAAAAGCAATCACTTATTGATAGTGAGTGTCATTACGACCGCTATTATTGCAGTTGTCGTCTGTTCTGCACTTCTTTGGAGTAAGTCTTCACTAATTATCTCAAAAATATATAATTCTATTCTACAGTTTGTGCGATAATTTCGATGACAAGAATAAAAATGAACTGAAAGTCAGATTATTTATTCAATTTTTCACTAAATGTTTATTAGTTTTTGTTAAATAATATTCAATACAATAAATTTATTTGATTTTAATATGAAATTTGGTCATTTGTCCATTCAAATCCCTTCATTGCCATTATGGCTCAGCCAGAGTGACCCACGAAACTGGTTCATCTTCATCAGGCTCAGCTAGAGTGGACCAGGACATTATGGGATAATCCATTATGGGATATTGAGGATGAGGTGGAGAAGGTTTGTCATTTTGATTGACAAACTGCTTCTAACAATATCACAATTGAGGCTCAATTAACAATTAATTGCTTAATAATATATTGTTTACCGAAGTCTGTGACTCCAAATGTATTCCATTACTGAAATCCATCGAATCATTCGCTTTAAGAAAATGTTTTAATTATTGTTAATCCAATAAAAGTGAAGAAATGTTTGAATTGTCAATACATTGAGTGGCGAAGTAAATGCCCATGCCTATTACAAACAACAGAACGATTCCACACATTAGAAAAGTTTTGAAGCGATTGAAATTCATTGCAATTAGTATTTAGAATCGAAAATATTTTAATAGATTTTGATTCAAAGTTAATCAAAGAATAACTATTTGTAAGACAAGACTTTGAATTACAATCGAATCTGCATATAATCTTTGACATTGGCTTGGTACAATGAAATTCATGGATTATCCAATTGGTAGGGTTTGTAAAGAGGTAATCTTAACTTTACTTTAATTGGGACTGACTTAGGCTAGGGACAATAAACGGAGATTGGTTATAAAGAGGGCATAAAACAATGTTTGACCCAGACAAATTCCGTTAAAATGAGTGTCTTTTGAAATTGTTTCTTATAAAACAATAATTGAAGAATTTATTTTATTTATAACATTGTTGAATTGCATTTTAAATTTATAAATGGAACATAAAAAGATGTTATCTTGGTCACGCACTTATTTATTATCACAATAATTGAAAAAATTGATTAAACTGTCCTTCGATTAAAATAAATATTTTTATTCAAAAAATGTTTAATTTATTAATAATTTGTTGTCTATTATTCACAACAAATGGTAATCATATGAATGAATTAAATAAAGAAATCAATTCAATAGTTTTGATTATCAGTGAACTCATGGGACGGATATCACCGACAAATCGATGACGAATTGCCCGCTATTTCGTGGAAAGAGTGCGGATTAGGAATAAGAAAATGCGATCTAAACTCAACATTCAACAAATACCCGTTTGTGTCCTCTCGAATATGGGGCGGACAATATGCCAATACTGGAGAGTATCCCTGGTTTGTCTTCCTAGATAAAACATTTATGGATTTAGTCGGTAAGAGAATACGGAGAGTAAAGACATCTTGTGGTGGTGCTGTCATCAATGAGTGGTGGGTTCTGACAGCTGCACATTGTGTGGAACAGTAAGTTTAGTCATTTGTTAATATCATTTATAAATTTGCTTTGGAATCAATTTAAACTCAGCATTAATTTGGACCAATCGGTGGTGGTTTTGGTCGGATCTGTGGATAAGTTTGGGGGTCGAAGACATCTTATCGAACAAATTATTATTCATCCAAAGTATTTGTCGGACATATTGTTGTCATCGAAATACATGAGGAGAGAGAGACTTAAAAAAGAATTATTTGAATGGGAACTCAATGATTATCCAATAACTGATGGCTTTATCATCAATAAACTTCACGAGTATAACAACCTGTATAATGAAATTTATGATAGTGTTATGGCAGACAATTATTTCGACATCGCCTTGTTAAAAGTGAAAAATAGGATAATTCCGGTCTTCAATGAAACCCATTATAAGATTAATAGCATTTGTTTACCGAAGTCTCAAATAATAAACGAACGCAATGAAAATCTAGTATCTATTGGAATGGGATTATTAGGTGATCCTAGTAATTCCAGTCTAAAAGGTGTCTCATCTAACAAATTGAAAGAGGGTATTTTGATTATGAAAGGTCACTGTGAAAAATCACTATCTCACGAAAATGCTACACAAATATTCTGTACTGACAGTAACGAGGAATTGAAAAATTCAACACTTTATGTCGCAGGCATATGTCTTGGTGACTCTGGCTCTCCTCAACATCAGCAATATGGTTGCCAAGCAGTGGAAATTGGTTTATCTTCGCTCCTAGCGATAGGAACCCAATACTGTTCTCCTAGGGCTTGGATGGCTAGGGTGTCTGTGAATATGCAATGGATTCGTTCAGAGATATTAAATCATAGAAACGTAGAAAATGAGAAGAAAATGGAGTTTACTCCTATATATTCTATTGAAGTAATTAATTCAAAACCATTAGCCATATATTAAACACATTTTTAACTTTATTTTTGATTCTAGTCTTCAGTTTCTGGTATTGTTTCAGAAAATGTGAGGAAAACCCATCACTTATTGATAGTGAGTGTCATTACGACCGCTATTATTGCAGTTGTCGTCTGTTCTGCACTTTTTTGGAGTAAGTCTTTAATAAATTTCATATAAATATTAATATTAATATTTTAAACAATTTTATTCCACAGTTTGTGCGATAATTTCGATGACAAGAATAAAAATCAACTAATAGTCATATTTTTTATTTTTTTTGATTCGATATTCAATAAGTGTTTATTTTTTTACTTTCAAATAATTTTCAATACAATAAAATTATTTCAATTTATATGACATTAAATCAAACTCGAGTTCTGATCATTTAAACACTTTCATAGCCATTATGGTTCGGCCAGAGTGGACCAGAAAACTGGTTCATCTTCATCAGGCTCTGCTAGAGTGGACCAGGACATTATGGGATAATCCATTATGGGATATTGACCGGTATAATCACGTTCGTTAAAATAAATTCTTCTGACAATATCACAATTGAGGCTCAATTAACAATTAATTGCTTAATAATAGATTGTTTATATAACCAGGGTAAACCCATACAAATTCCGTTAAAATGAGTGTCTTTTGAAATTGATTCTTATATAACAATAATTGAAGAATTTATTTTATTTTTAACATTGTTGACTTGCATTTTAAATTCATAAAATGATCATTAATTGATTATATCTTGGTCACGCACTTTTATAATATCACAATTATTGAAAAATTGTTTAAACTGTCTTTTGATTAAAATAAATGTTTTTATTCAAAAAATGTTTAGTTTATTAATAATTTGTTGTCTATTATTCACAACAAATGGTAATCATATGAATGAATTCAATAAAGAAATCAATTCAATAGTTTTGATTATCAGTGAACTCATGGGACGGATATCACCGACAAATCGATGACGAATTGCCCGCTATTTCGTGGAAAGAGTGCGGATTAGGAATAAGAAAATGCGATCTAAACTCAACATTCAACAAATACCCGTTTGTGTCCTCTCGAATATGGGGCGGACAATATGCCAACACTGGAGAGTATCCCTGGTTTGTTCTCCTAGATAAAACATTTATGGATTTAGTCGGTAATAGAATAAAGAGAGTAAAGACTTCTTGTGGTGGTTCTGTCATTAATGAGTGGTGGGTTCTCACAGCTGGTCATTGTGTCAAAGAGTAAGTTTAGTCATTAAGTTAATATAATTGTGTTTATTTGCTTTGGAATAAATTTGAACTCAGCATTAATTCGGACCAATCGGTGGTGGTTTTGATCGGATCTGTGGATAAGTTTGGGGGTCGAAGACATCTTATCGAACAAATCATTATTCATCCAAAATATTTGTCGTCCGCAGAGTTTAATGAAGGATCCGAATCAAACAAAAGGAAAAAGAGATTAGAAAAAGAAATTATTAATTCGGAGCTCAATGATTATCCAATAACTGATGAATTTAACAATAAATTCCAAGAGTATAACAAACTCTCAACTCAATACTATAATAGTTTTGATGTAAACAATTATTTCGACATCGCCTTGTTAAAATTGAAGAATAGAATAATTCCGGTCTTCAATGAAACCCATTATAAGATTAATAGCATTTGTTTACCGAAGTCTCAGATCATTAACGAACGCAATGAAACTCTAATCGTTATTGGAATGGGATTATCAGGTGATCCTAGTACTTCCAGTCTAAAAAATGTCTCTTCCAATAAATTGAAAGAGGGTATTATGGTTATGAAAGGTGCCGGTCAATGTGGAAAACACTACTCTAACGAAAACGCTACTCAAATATTCTGTGTCGACATTCGAGAGAAGTTGGAAGCGAAGAAAAATCCATTATTTTATGCAGGAACATGTGTTGGTGACTCTGGTTCTCCTCATCACCAGCAATATGGCTGTCAGGCGGTAGAAATTGGGTTCTCCTCGTTCGGAACAGCACAATATTGTTCTTATAGGAGTTGGAAGGTTAGGGTGTCTGTGAATATGCAATGGATTCGTTCAGAGATATTGAATCATAGAAATGCCGATAAAGCGAACAAAATGAAGTTTAGTACTACTTATTCTATTGAAGTAATTAATTCAAAATCATTAGCCATATATTAAACACATTTTAACTATTTTTGATTCTAGTCTTCAGTTTCTGGTATTGTTTCAGAAAATAGAAGAAAAAACAATCACTTATTGATAGTGAGTTTTATTACGACCGCTATTATGTCAGTTGTCGTCTGTTCTGTACTTCTTTGGAGTAAGTCTTTAATAATTATCTCAAAAATATATAATTCTATTCCACAGTTTGTGCGACAATTTTGATGACAAGAATAGAAGTGAACTGAAAGTTAGATTATTTATTCAATTTTTCACTCGATATTCACTAAATATTTATTAGTTTTATTAAATAATATTCAATACAATAACAACAAAACTCGAACTACAATCGAATCTGCATATAATCTTTGATATTGGCTTGGTACAATGAAATTCTTGGATTATCCAATTGGTAGGGTTTGTAAAGAGGTAATCTTAACTTTACTTTAATTGGGACTGACTTAGGCTAGGGACAATAAACGGAGATTGGTTATAAAGAGGGCATAAAACAAGGTTTGACCCAGACAAATTCCGTAAAAAATGAGTGTCTTTTGAAATTGATTCTTATATAACAATAATTGAAGAATTTATGTTATCTATAACATTGTTGAATTGCATAGAGGTAATCTTAACTTTACTTTAATTGGGAATGACTTAGGCAAGGGACAATAAACAGGGGGTGGTTATAAAGGGGGATATAGCCAGGTTTGACTGTGCTAACAAAAAGGTTTAATAATTTACTTAAATCTTAGTTTAAATTTGTAAACGTTTTCGAAAATGATTTCATTTGCACTTTCAATATAAACAATTATTATAGAGTTGAATATACATGTATAAGTATTTCAAATGTGTGTGTTTTGCTCTAATCTGACCAAAGAATTAGGTTTTGGGCCAAACAACGGAACAGAAATGTTTTCAAATTCATTCGATAATTGTGTCAAAAGTTTTTTCCGTCGATATGAAAATCAGAAGAACGAAAAAATTTAATATTTTGCGCCAAAGAATCAATGAAAGCCAACTCTGATATTTGTATAAATGCATGTTTGCAGGCAATAAGCAAGGTAGAAATATCTAAACTTTAGATTCTAAAGGCAGTTGTTTTACTATTCCTACTATAGGTGTGTACAAATTCATCCGAGTGAATTCACCTGATAATTAAAATAATTCAATCTTTTAAAAATAAGATAATTTAAACATAAAATAATGTCTCAATTATTAAATTAATTTCTTAGAAAAGTAAATTCAAAATTACTAAACTATTCAAAAGTTATGAAGATTTTTCTTAACAAACCTAATTTCAATATTTTTTAACCTATGTTAATTTGCCATAGAGATTTCAATAAAAATTCAACCAACTAACAAATGTTCAAAATAGGCTAGTATATATGATCATGGTTTCTAGTGTACATAAATTTTCATTTGTTTTTCAATTGAATATCAATGATAAATGTTTGAATTTAGCATGTTATTTTTTCAAGTGAGACTTAAACTTAACCTAACTTAAAAATTAACCATGATAATAGTAAATTTGACCTTCAAAACCTGGAAATGTCCATATATCGTTAGAAGTGAGCTAAGTCACAAACGGGATTACATATTGCATTTATTTAAATTGCCGTTTATTCTTGGATAATCAGGCAACAATTTACATTATAAAAGTTTATATGTTGTTTATTTTAAACCATTAAATTCATCAAGTGAATTCACTCGGATGGATTTTGTACGCACCTGTATTATAGTACTATTTGATAGACTGACGAACTATCTATGCATGGTACTTACATACTGTGGTTACCAAGCATTTCAATCTTAAAGTTCATCATTGTTTTAACATTATCTATAAGTTTCTTGTAATAATCAGCACAAGTAAGGATTGTTTTTAATAAAAATGCATTGATAATTTTTTCTATAAATACAATGATTTGAAAAACACTTTGAAAGCAATTGTAAAAAATGTTTCACTTATTAATTTGTTTCGCATTATTTTGGGTTCACTCAAATGCTAACCAATTCTCGAATCCAATCGCTTTGTCAGCGGCCGACCCATGGATGCAGTACTATAAAGGTTATTATTATTTGACCTCGACGACTGGATCAAATTGGATTGGAATAAGGAAATCAAAAACTTTGGACGGCCTTCGATCAGTAACTAATCAAGAGGTCTATAAATTTGATGGTGGTTATTCATGGGCACCTGAAATTCATCTGGTTAACAATAAATGGTACCTGTATTATACTGCCTGTCCACCCAACACAAAGCCGACCGACACTGTTATGTGTCATCGCAATCATGTGGCAGAAAGTGTCACAGATGATCCTATGGGTCCTTATCATTTCAAGGTAGTTTTAAATATATTTGTTTTCAGGGACGAGCAAGAGGGGGTAGGGGGTCCACCCTCTAGAGTCGAAAATTTTGGGTTTACCTCCTCCCCCTAGAATTTTGAAAAATTTAACATTACAGGTATACCTCCCCCCGTATTTTGATTTTACGTCTCTTAGTGTTTTCCTTATGGCTCGTATTTTGGCTCATAGATTTCCCCTTTGAGGGTAGTGAGGCTGCAAATATTTTGAAGTTTTTTTTTGGGAATTTTAGGAGTTTTTTTGCTAAGCGACTTTTGGCTTGCCACCCCCTAGACCTCCCTCCTAGAAAAATTTTGAAAAACCACCCCCTAGACCTCCCTAAAGCTGCCGAGCTTGCACATCTCTGATTTGTTTTAGAAAAGTAATAATGTTTTGCAATTAATGTACTGATTCTCAAATTGAATCAAGGCACATTTGGATGACCCAAAAGATGAAGCGTTCGAATTAGACCCGAGTCTCATACAAATCAAAGGAAAGCTCTATTTGTTGGGATCTTTCGTTCCTTTTGTGCCTGGTAATGACAAACAAAACCTATACATAAGACCGATGGCAAATCCCTATACACCCAGTGGTCCGAAACATATGATTTCAGCTCCAACTCTGCCCTGGGAGAGACAGGGGTTGAATGTGAACGAAGGTCCAGAACCTCTATACCATAACGGCCGAACATTTATCGTATATTCCGGCAGTTATTGCAACACTCCTGACTACAAACTGGGTCTTTTGGAGTTTGTTGGCACAGATCCTCTAAATATGAGTCACTGGGGTAAACATCCGACGCCTGTATTTCAACGCGATGATAATCATCACGTTTTTGGCCCAGGACATAATGGCTTTTTCAAATCGCCTAATGGAAAAGAAGACTGGATTGTTTACCATGCTAATGACGATCCCAAATTTGGATGTGACGGCCACAGGTCTTCTCGGGCACAGATGTTCACTTGGAATGCAGATGGACTGCCCAATTTTAGTATTCCTGTTGCAAATGGTGTTAAATTAAATGCCCCAGCAGGAGAATAGATATGCAAAGTTTCTTATACCTTATTAACTTTGAGTAAATTGATAATCGATAATTTTCATAGAGTAAATGATTATGATTATTCAAAACATTTATCAAGTGTTTTATAACTTTCAAAAGTAATATACACTCTAGCTCCTTTGTACCAATTTTATCACATCTCCTTTTTTGTCTTACCTGAGATCATGTGTAGTATAAATTATAGTAAAGTACTAATTTGAGTCTTGTTTTATCAAGTTGTCAAGATTTATTAATATTATAATTTACATTGATATTTTAATGAATAATAACATTTTTAATAAGTTCGAGTACCCATATGTCAAATATTAATTTTTAAACTATTCAATTCTTAAAGGTACAATGAATAATTTAATAATGAGTTTACCAAATTGAATCCGAAGAAACCGCTCACAACAAGCGGCCGATTCACCACATCCTTTACAAAATGCAACAACCTGCCAATATTTTACATCCCTTTCAAATAATGAAGACCTATTGATTACTTTATATAAGTACTGGCAAATATTCCAATAATTGTTTTGGGTCAGAATAGCTCGTTTACATTGATCAATTAAAAAGTGTTCTTGCTCCAATGTGAGATCAATTTTTCTTTCTATGACAAAATTGTTGATCGAAATGCGAGCCGACTCCAAAATAGCAGATGAACCCTGGCAAATTATATAAAGATTTCCTTCTTAAATAAGGGAATATAAATGAGTATGTCTTACATTTTTAAACAGATTATTCTCTTGGCGCAGTCTATCTAACTCATCGAGAATACTGTTGTTTGTTTTAATCAGATTTGCTAGACAGTCGTGTGGTTGACCCTCCACTTTTAATACACCACAGGTTTTGCAATTAGAATCTGGTTTGTGATCACAACTTTCCAAGTGTTGGGACAATTCACCGATAGTTGTGACCACTCGGCAGCCTTTCTCTTCATAATCACATTTGATTCGCATCTTATTAACAAAATTAAATGCAAAACGTGGCGCTTGGATCAGGTCTTCAAGTGTTAGGGCTTCCCTATCATTAGGACATGTAGTATGAGTGCTGAGCCATTCCTCGATACATGCTTTACAATATGTTTGTCGACAGCAATGTGTCACTACTGGTTCACGAAATATTTCCTGGCATATTCCACATATAAATTCATCCAAATCCTGTTCCTCCATTCCAACAATAGCCGATTTATCGTACCCAGGCATAATTTTCAAATAACAAGTCGAATAAGTGGTCAATTTTTAGAATTCACTTCAATTTCATAAATGCAGTAATTTTTTAATGACATAAATGAGTGCACATTGCAATCGTTATACTGATTAGATTAGTGCTATGGTTATTCTCCTCATTTAAGATTGCAATACTTGCAGAATAATTTAGTGTTGGACTTAACCATAAAATATGACCATTTTATATTGTGCAATTTCATTTATACAATTTAGAACTCGGACATGGTGTTCAAATATTCACTGACACAGTTTTAGACATCAATTTGTTTACAAAATAAAAATAAATAAATGAGAATACATGTGATTATCATTCATTTTATTGCAAAGTTTGGATCTATATAAGAATTGTCCACTTGTTCAATAGAAAGCATTTTTAAAAATTTAAGCATTAATTACTTCAACAGATCTTTAGTAGTAAACAATTTAATGACGAGATTATCGAAACGAATACGAAAAAATTGTTCGCAATTGGCCGCAGATTCGCCGCCATCCAGGGAAAATGCCACTGCTTGCCATCTCTTACTATTAACACATAGTTGCGATTTGTTTATTATATAATTCAAGCGTTCGCAAATTGTCCAGTAGCTATCCTTGGTCAGAACTGCTTCTTTGGTTTTATCTATGAGGAACTCCTTTTGTTTTGAGGTGATATCACGTGTTTTTTCAACAACAAAATGATCAATGCAGTTGCGGGCCGACTTCAAAACGGCTCTCATTCCCTAGAGACAAGGGGAGGAACTTAGCTAGATCAAATTAAATTAGAAAACTACTCACTAAAGTTGATTTTTCGATATACTTTTTGAGCTCTTGGTTCTCACTGCGGAGTCTCTTCATCTCATCGGTAATACTATTGTTTTTAATGAGCAAATTATTGATACAATTATGGTCTTCGCCTTTAATTTGGAGAAAACCACAATTCTTGCAGTTATTGTTTGGTTTGTAATTACATTCCTTCAGATGTTTTTCATAATCACTGATAGTTGTGATGACTTGACATCCATTTTCTCGATATTCACATTTGATTCGCAGGTTATTCAATAGATTGAGAACAAGTCTGGGCGCTGGGATCAGCCAATTGCTTTGCAGTGGTCTCCTATCATTTGGACAGGTATTCTGTTGACACAGCCATTCCTCAATACATGTTCTGCAATATGTTTGTCGACAACACTGAGTGACGAATGGAATTTTGAACAACTCTTGGCAAATGCCACAGGTTAATTCATCCAGGTCTTGGTCAGCCATGCCAACAATCAACGATTTATCATATCCAGGCATTTTTAAATTATTTCCTTCAAGTTTTAGTCAAATAATAAACTTATAATAAATTATAAATTGTTATCTAAACTACAGATCTGTTTGAGTTCTCAAAATGAAAAGGAAAAAGGATTACGAAAAGTGATTAATACTATGGTTTCAATTTGATTCCATTAATAACGATTCACTCATGATCATTTGATAGCATCTCAATTATACCAGGGATGCCCAAGCTCCGCGCTTCTAGGGGGTAGTTTTATAAATTTGCTTCCTCGCTTCGTTCGGCGAAATTTTTTTAATTTCTGGGTGGGGAGTGGGTACACATGTAATGCTGAACTTTGAAAAATTCTAAAGTGGGAACTTGTAAAATTTTAGAGGTCGACCTCCTATGGGCATCTCTGAATTATACGCATTCCAAAGGACAGGCAGACTCACAGTACTGTTATTGACTGCTTTGAAGAGATAACCAATAGTTAAATGTAAATGTATTTCAAATGAAATGAAAACATATAAAAAATTTGATACAAAAACATCACATTTTTGTTGTGATAGTCAACGAATGTTTTTATAAGAGTAAAATGATCTAGAATGATCTAGCATCAAAATTATTTCATTTAATTAAAACAAATTATAGGCGAATGCCCATACAAATTTTTAAGACTGCTATCACCTATTTTAAATAGGAGTACTAGTAAAAAAATTGATTAGGTAATTAAAAGTATTTTGAGCTATTGAACTTTACTGTATTTGAAGAGAGTGATCGATGCAATGCAAGTAAAAATCATGAAAAATGCATCGATTGAGTATCTTGCCAGCTCTAATAGATTCTGTAACAAAACGTATCAAGTTTGTTTAATGTAACATTTCTTGGTTACATGCTTATTCCTTTTGAGTTGTTCCACTTCTTTGCGCAGTCTTTCGACTTCATCAGTAATCTTACTGTTTATGACTAACAAACTCTGAACACAATTGTGTTCCATCTCTTCATTTATTTGTAGTCCACAGGTATTGCAATTGGCCTCTGGTTTGTGTCGACACTCTTCTAAATGCTGCGACAATAGGCCTATTGTTGTGACCACTGGACAGCCTTTGTGTTCGTAATCGCATTTTATCTTCATATCACTCAATAGGTTAGTGACTATTCTTGGAGTTGGCGTCAGATCTCGGACTTGCAGGGTTTGTCTGTCATTGGGACAGGTGTTTTGAACTGTAAGCCACTGCTTGATACACTCCTTGCAGAATGTTTGTCCACAGCATTTGGTAAAAACTGGATCATTGAATATTTGTCTGCAGATTCCACATAGGAATTCATGAAGTTCCTTTTCAGATATTCCAACCACTCTTGAACTGTCATAACCCGACATTTTGTAGGACTGAGTGAGACATATGGTTCTCTAAGCTGTCAATTTTGAAAATAACAGACATAACAAAAAGTTTATTTACAGTCAGAATAAATTAACCAGATAAGAAAAGATAACATGTACAACTCCTATTGGTTCAAAGTAAGTGATTCTTTTTGTCACATATTTATTTGTTTTCTAACTCATTTCGCGTTAATTATAGATATTAACATGAAAAATAAAATATCGAATATGAAATCAGGTGTCTTTTTTCATATCGATGCAATTTGTAGCAAGCATAAATATCTAATATTATATTAAATAATAATTTTTATTTATTTCATTAATCACAGAATTTTATGACATTCAATACATAAGAATCTATAATAAATTGCAAATTTGTGTCACCCTTGGTTTCCCTATCTAGAGGTTTTACTGTAGATCTAAAACAACCCAGTTATTAGCCTTTCGCAGTAAAAAACTCAACAATGAGCTTTTCGTATTCAATACTAAAATAATTGTCGTAATAGAGAGTTGATTCTCCCCCTTTAGGGGCGTACACATAAACTTGCCAATATTTGGGGCCTCGATTAGGTAATGAATTTTCAATTTTTCTGCTCAACGTTTTGCAAATGTCCAACAAGTTATTGTAGCGCATAATTGCATCTTGACAATTTTGGATAAGAAATCGATATTGAGAGTAATTGATATTATGCTCTCGAGTTTTGAAATCATTAATAGATTTACGAACCGAACCCAAAACAACAGATATATCCTAAATAGTAAAATCATGTTTAGAATAACTTGATAAATTGATAATACACCAATTGTAAATATACCATAGTCATATTTTTGACTTTATTTTTGAGTTCCTGATTCTCTTTGAAAAGTCGATTCATTGTATTCGTAATACTTTTGTTTTCTAAGACCAGATCTTTGTAACAATTGTGGTCTTCCTTATTGTCTTTGCGTAGACCACAAGTCTTGCAATTGATGTGTGGATTGTAAACACAATTCTCCAAATGTTTGTGTAAATCGCCGATAGTTGTGATCACTGGACAGCCTTTTTCTTTGTAATCACATTTGATGAGCAGACCATCCAAGAAGTTGACTGCAAATCGTGGCGCAGGTATTAAGTCCCGGGCTCTCAATGATTTTCCATCGTTAGGACAGTTGTGTTGAAGGGACAGCCATTCCTCAATACATTCCCTGCAGTATGCTTGCCGACAACATTGAGTGACCAGGGGATCTCTTAATAGATCGCGACATATGCCACACGTGAACTCAATTAGGTCTTTTTCAGAAGTTCCAACCACTTTGGACTTATCATACCCTGACACATACCCTGACATTTTTAAAAATTATATTAAATTATGTTCTATTCGCATAATAATTAAATGCCGGATATGAGCAATGAAAATGACTTTATTTATATTCAGTGTTATTTTGCAAATAATGAAATGTCTAAAGAGTTGGAAACAAAATGTTTGATTCAATTTTCATTTATTTTCAACTTTCACTATTTTGTACATACATTTACTAGGTCAGTTCACAAAATAGCATAAACTCTCATATATATTTAATCATTCAAGAGTGAATTACTTTCAAAGTATTTATGAACCGAATCTAATTTGATCAACAATTTGTCCAACTTGTTGACCGAATTGAAGCGGGGTAAATAATTCAATAACTAATTTATCGAATCGAATACTGAAAAACTGATCAGCAATTAAACTAGATTCACCACCGTCCGATGAATATGCGACAGCATGCCAATATTTCGATCTTAGGCATAAATCCGGAATATTAACATGCTGTGTCAAATAAACACAGATATCTCTATAACTGTTATAATTCATTATTGATATTTTACATTGATCAATCAAAAATTGTATGATAGTTCTGTCTATATTAATTTGATCGATCAAAACAAACGCATTGACATAATTGCGGGCTGACACCAAAACTGCAGACATTCCCTAAAACAATGATAAAAATAAATATTTTTAACAAGATGATATCACATTATATTTACCAATGTCAAACTTTGATTACTTCTCTTTAGTTGAGTAATTTCTGAATAAAGTTTATTGAGCTCTTCCTCAATACTTTTGTTTTTATTTAACAAATTGTTTATACAATTGTGTTCTTGGTCTTCGATTTTCATAAAACCACAAGTCCTGCAATTGATCTCTGGTTTGTATTCACAGATTTCGATATGTTTTGATAAATCACTGATTGTTGTGATCACTTCACAACCCTTTTCATAATAATCACATTTGACCCGTATATTACTTAATAGGTTGAGGACAAGTCTGGGCGCTTGGATTAGTTCATTTTGATGCAATGGTTTCCTATCATTTGGACAGGTATTCTGAGTATTGAGCCAATCTCCAATACAAGCCTTACAGTAGGTTTGCCGACAACATTGTGTTACCATTGGAGTGTTGAATATTTCCTGACAAATGCCACATGTGAATTCATCGAGGTCCTGTTCAGTCATACCAACAATTTTTGCTCGATCATAGCCCGACATTTTGTCGTATGTGATCTTAAACAGTCAAATGGCTATCAAATCAAACGCAACCTTAAAATTCAAAAACATACTAAAGCATTGCCAGAGTTCAAAATACACTTGATAAGATAATTGCTATAACGATAATTTTTTAGTGGTTTAATTTAAAAAATATTCGATTACATAATTGAGCCAGATGTCAAAATATAAACAAATTTATTATTTAAAACCAAAATTTAAAAAAGTATGAAGTTTTTATTGATTTAAGGTCTTTTTACGTAATATTTCACATATCTAAGTAATGCAATTTTACAAGTATTACAATTAGGAAGTGATGGAATACAACGGAATTCTAAACGCAATTCCGTTTGCCGTTACTTCTTTACAATTGCCTTTAAGAATATTACTACAGTGTTATGCGTCGAATAACGACCCGTTGAATATGCTACGAGAGATTATCTTTAATTCTTTTGTACTATCAAAGGTAGAAACAAATATGTAAACATAGAGTACAGGGTCTGTCACATGTTTTTATAATCCATCAAATAAATTAAGTTTAATCAAGCTTAAATAAGATTTTTTGTAATTTCTTAAACACCCTATACTTTGAATAATTATAAGTGTGTAGCATAAAGAGTACTAAAAGATTAAAGGATAATCACTCGTAGCATATTCAACGGTTCGTTATTCGACGCATAACACTGTACATTGTTTATATACAGTCAGACCCCGATTTAGGTCAACTGATGGGGCTTTCAAAGACATTAACTTATAACGAGTTTTGACTTAAATAAAAGTCTTTTAACATTAAGAGTTCTATAGGAGAGGTCTGGGCTTGTCCTCCATATGGTTGACCTAAACCGGGGTTTG
>JAQGCS010001065.1:0-15890 GCA_034702105.1 Fuscozetes fuscipes
AAAAAAAAAACTCAAAATATTTGCCGCCTCGCTACTCTCGGCAAAAACTTAACTGAATGCCAAGGTAAAAATACGAGCCCCCTCGCTTCTCTCGGCAGAAAACAATAATAGACGTAAGGTCAAAATTCGCTCGGCCGTAGGTAAATTCCAATTTAGTGTTTTTGCCGAGCGAAGCGAGCCAGCAAATGTTTACCACCCCTTAGACTCCCTCTAGAGCCTGAGCCTCCGAGCTTGGTCATCCCTGCTTTTATACAAGATTAATTCAAGGTATACTGTGCATGTATATACCTTGAAGGCCAAAAATATAAACTCGAAGAAATCTCTCTCTCTCTCTCTCTCTCTCTCTCTCTCTCTCTCTCTCTCTCTCTCTCCACTCTCTTCCCTCTCCTTTGAAGCTCTTTGAGCCCTTCTTTGAAATATCCTTGGAGATATTCTTCACTTGTTAAGGCAGTGTTATTCTAATATTTTGATAACTTAAGCAAAGAGACAAACGGACATAAATTCCAATTATTTGTGTAAGAGTTTAGGTCTGCCATCACTTAAAGATTTACCACCAAATTGAAGTCATATAGAACGTGAAAATATGACAATACAAATGCAACATACAAAGATTCATTTGAATAAAGTACAATGATGACCGGGCTTGATCAAAATTGTACCTTCTGAAATAGCAGTATAATATGGAAAATCCATTTTATTCAATACTTGTTTTGTCGAACTCGATATCAGCAAAAGTAACAATAGTTTGGAATCCTTTGATATGTAAGTCGTGAGAAGTGGTGAATGTTTTGATGGCTTCGTTGTCACTCTCGTAACCAATGAATGCAATCTTCGATTTATTGTTTCGACACTTTTCTACTTTAATCATCACAGCGTTGGGAAAAGTATGGGCTATGTCTTCAATGGTGACACTACTGCCAATATGGCTCACTTTTAATAGACACGGATTCAATTGGTGCTCACTCATCACTTCTTTGTAATTTATTTTCTCAAAGTCAGACAAGAGTTGAAGACATCTTTGGTTTTGTATTTTAATAAGGTTATTCCAAGAACTTTTGCGATTCTCAACTTTCAAAGTATTGTTCAATTTTTTTCTCACACTATTCATAACTCGACCCAACATTTTTCAATAAATACAAAAAATCAAATAAAACTAAAAATTAAACTTTTTTTAAAACCATTTCTTTCGGAAGCGATTCAATACATTATTTCTGCGAAAACAAAATCGTTGACCGAAAAATGTTTCGGATTATGTGACAAATGAATTCATTTCTAACGTTTAATAATTTTAAAGACATTATAGCATTAAATAAGAGACAAATATCACAAAAATATAAGAATAAAATTGAATCAACTCTTATGCGCTCTAATTGATAGAGTTTAATGAACATTCACATTTAATATCCGGCATATCGAAAGGGAAAGACAGCACAAAAAAGCCCCATTGAGTCAGAAAATCTTGATTTTCCCCTCTAGAGCAAAGGCCAATAACTCCCTAAATGATCGATCTTCCATTTTTCCGCAATCTTGGTCAGAAAACGGCCATTTTTTGGTTCAAAACAAGATCTAAACCAGGTTTAACGGTGATTTAGGTTAATTTAGCCCAGTTAGTCTATTTTAACATGTATTAAACAAAAAACAAGATAGGGATTCAATATGGTGCCGGACCAGACTGACCCCTAATCTGCTTAATATAATAATAAAAATTTTAAATTAATTAAAAGGTTTAACTAATTTTTAATTTGAAACAAACTAGCATGCAGAGGTTTCTATAGATTTTTTCAACCAAATCATCCTTTAATCCTATAAAATTAAATGACCTTAGAATAATATTCGAAGATTAACATTATGACCTTTTGTTATACCTTTTGAAAATCGTATTTGAATTTGTACCATACTCATAGTGTTTAAATTTTCAAAATGAGTAATGAAAATGCGAAAAATTCTCATTTATTAGCTTACAAATTGTTAATCACATGTTGGAATAAATTTGAAATGGAATTGACCATGCTTTATTACTAATTGAATCTTTAAGTTTAGAATTTATTTTGCAAAAACATTTGATTGTTTGAATGATTAGCAGTTTTTGTTGTATTACAATAAAATCAATTTTAAAATATGTTTTCAAAAGTTTTTATCTATGATTTGATGTTATTTTTGAGTTTCACTGATTTGATAGCATCGGAATCAAACGAAACGGCAGTAAATTTATAAAATGGTTGCGATTAGTGTTTAACTTATTATTTGTTTTAGAACCTAAACAGTGATTACGAAAAACTCCGAAAGTTAGGAATTTGTCGCTTCAAGAATTGTCTCCATCTTTGTCTCAGTCCTAATATTGATTCAGTCCTCAATTATAGGAATGGATCCATATATGGGTTCAAAGGAAACTACTTCTATGAAATTATGAACAAAAGTCGGCCACTGATTGGCCGCAATATCAGCAAATATTGGAAACCCTCTAAAATGAGAATTTTCAAAGGACCCATTGATGCGGCCTTTGTCGACAATAATGGATATACTTATCTTTTCCAAGTTCGAATATTTTAATTCAAAATATTATAATTGAATAAATCACTCGATCGCAGAACAACACAATTCATTCGTTTAAAGACTTTGATTTCGTCGATTCACAAACTGTTGAGGCTTTCGAGAGGGTTGACTCCGCTCTAATGGTCAACAATAATGATAAGGGCGGCGCTTATGTTTATATATTTGCAGGTTATATCCGTTTAATTAGTCTAAACTAAATTGAATTATTATGAAATCATTTTATGATTTTCGGTATCAAACTATTTCTTCAAAATCAATAGCAAACAAACGTCTAACCAAAACTGACCTTACATCTGAAATTCGTGAAATAGCCTCCCCGTAGAATTGTCGAGAGAATGTGTCATTTTCGGTTTTAAATAATATAAACTTGATCATCTCTCCCATTTATATTCCAAGCTCGATTTTTCTCAGGGGGATTTTTCCAAAATTTTCAAAACCAGAAAGATTTCTAAAAACCCTCTCCTTTTCCGACCCCTGATTGAAATCAAATTGATTGGTAATTGTGCATGTTGAATATTTTTGATGAGTTATTTTTTAAAATGCAGGCACATATTATTGGAAGATATTTGCGATTCATATTAAATATGATTGGAATGAAATGTTTGCAACGTTTCACAAAAGAGAAATCAAACGATTGGGTCCTAAGTTTCCGATGGATTTCGATACTATATTTCAAGACAACCAAAACGATATCAAAATCATTAAAGATATGAAGTATAGAACTATTCCGATCGCAAACTTTCCGGTCAGACTATTCATTCAAATGCTATTAATTGACTAACTTTTTGAACATTTATTTTATTAAAGGATTTAATAGAAGACAAGAATCTCATCGAAAAATTTATTTACTCGGATCTTCTCAATTGCGAAAATGATTTCTATATGAGAACAAAGTTCTGGAATTACGACCAATTCATTATCGCTTTACTCACTCATAATAACAAAGATCAACACAATTACAAATTATTGACCTTCAAAGATACTATTCAAAATTTTGATCACAAAGGTAAATCATCTCCATTTCATATGAAACTAAATCCCACAAGCTCATTTATTTAATCTAATATGCTAGATTCCCACTAATCAGAATAGATTTTGTAATAACCACTATCAATAGAATATGATATTCTGCTGATAATGTATGCACCAGCGCTTTCCTTAAACCTATCAAGATCGGGGCATATAAATGATATGTTAAAAAATGAAAAATGCTTACATACAGCCACAGAAATAACTATCTTTCGCCGTAGATTTCCTAGAACTTTTTAATGGCCTAGTCGATTTTCAATCTGTTTTCACCAACATGCACCTAGATAACTGTAATTTTTGAAAATATACAAAAAAAAATAATTTCAATAAGGTTATTGTCTAAGATGTATGACAAACTTGAAAAATTTGGTGAGCAATTATGAACGAACCAAAATGGCGAATAGATTCAAACAATAAAATTTATATATCAATTCGACAGAGAATTCAACGTTCATTTCAAATATTAAATTCAATTTTAAATTGAATTAATACTTTCTGTGAAATTTGACGTTAAAAATACCCCTAAATCGGGGTCTGACTGTATATATATCGGAAACAAAATGGCGATTACCCGAAAAGTATTAATTCGATTTTAAAATGAATTTCATATTCGAAATCAGCGTTAAATTCTCTATCGAATTGATATACAGTAAAACCTCTAGATAAGAGAACTCACGGCGACAAAATATTTTTACCCTTAATGAGAGGTACATTGAAATTAACTAAATTGTTGAATAATATAAGGAAAGATCGTTTGTTTCCTTGTTTATTTAATACTAACTGGCCCTAATTAGGTTTATTTTAATATGACAGATATATAAGTTATGATGAATTTTCTATATTAAATTGAGATTAGACAAGTCCAATTTAGGGTAAATTTCTCTTGTTTGGAGGTTAAAATTCAATTTGGTTACAAAAATCTTTCCTTTAATGAGAGAATTACTTATCTAGAGGTACTTAACATTACAAACCCCATAGAAGCGTTCGGTGCCACCAAAACCTTTCTCTTAATGAGAAATTCCCTTATTGAGTGGGTCACTTATGGGAGGTTTTACTGTATAAACATATTTGGTTATACATACGGGCTTCATGCTTGTACAATAATTGTTCAATTGTGATTCATTGACATCTTAGACAATAAGCAAACTGAAATTAAAATTGTTTTGCATATTTTTAAAAATTACAATTATCTAGGTGCATATTGCTGAAAAGAGATTGAAAATCGATGAAGCCATTAAAAAGTTGTAGCGAATCTACGACGAGATAGTTATTTGTGCTGGATTGTATTGTATTGTCAATTTACTCGACATTTATGACTAAAACAGGTGTGGCTTCGAATAAATGGTCAAATAATTGGCAAATGATTATATACGGGTTCGGTGGGGGTCTTCTCATAGCACTCCTCATATTTTATTTGTTGAAATATGTGAGAAAAGAGCGACAATTTTCCGAAAACAAAACTCTTTACACTTATCCCAAAACTAAACACTCAATTGATTTGATTGGACGTAAAGATCTAATAACTGAAGAGATATAAAATTGCTTTTAATTGTAGTAATCGTTTGTTTTAATAATTGTTGAAAAAAATCAATACTTTATATAAATTAATATTTAATAAAATTAAAAACAAAACCATTTTAACGATTACTTGTTTTATGACACAATAATTTGATATGCAGTCATATCATCCACTATTACCAAGCACAAATTCATAGTTATGCTATTCTTTAGTCTCATTCTTATAAACGATAACTTTTTTATCTTTGATGTCATCGAAAATGATTTCGAGTCGTTTAAGAGTCCAATCGTTGTGAGTGTGTCGTCGATCGGCCCAAACAAACAAATGTCCACTTCTTTTGGTTCCCCTAAACGGCACTTTCAGACGAGTGGACAGCGGTTCGAAACAATTATTGGAATTATCACTGAAGTCGATTCTATACTTCTTGAGAGGAGAGCCAATCAAATCCATTACAGACTTATTTTGTTGCAACGCTTCCAATGCTTTTACACAATAATCTTCTTTAAAAATATTATTTCGAGTTTTGTTGATCATAATTATTGATACTCCGCCCCCCACTAAGCCCACCAAACCCGACACTCCAAGCAAATCCATTAAAGTGATCCTGGACAACATTTGCCTCACTTGCATTCAAATAACAATTTAGTCATAAATTATGAAAACAACTCAAAAGAAACACAATTTTGTTTGTAATTCATTTTTGTGATGCAATTGTATGAGTCATTCAAATAAGACATAAATCAATAAAATCTATTTTCAATGAAAGCAAACCATCTGTTTTTGCATTCTTTGAAAGGACCTCAACTTGAGCTCTACCCTAACGGATATGTTATTTGTGGGCATTTACTTAACCTTCACAACCAAACTAATACAGGGTGACACTCATATCTCACTCATATTCATAAAACACGTACAGTATTTGTGAGTAAATGAGTGCCGAATCACTTATTTTGGCTCTTTTTGGAGAACACAATAAGAGACATATTTTATGAATATAACCATTTTGTGGACTATTTTGGTGTAAATATCGCAGAAGTGATTTGAGCCGAAGTACCGCCGATTGTGGAAATGCGTGTCAGTACTCTACGAATGTTGCAGTTCCGAATGCCCAAACAGGGTCAGGCCATGGTTGTGCCTGTCACATATATGGCACACGTATCTCAAATGCCGTTCCGCTACTACTTCAAGACGGGATGGTTTTTCCGATACTTTGTTTACGCAAATATCTTGTGTTTCCCGCTTTGGGTGTATATCTCATCCAAAGTGAACAGTCCGGGAGCGGTGGCCGCCTGGGAGGCCAAGAAGAAACAGGACGCTCATAAGGAACACATCGAACACATGTGGAAAGACATCAGTGGTCCCAATGCTAACCGATAGACCCTTCCATTGGATTCAAATTATCTGAGAATACAATTAGTTATTGAGTTCTGAATATTATGTTAAATGCAATGAATGTATTGCTCTTTAGATTCGATTAAATTTATGTTTATTTAGAACTTTATTTGACTTCATTTTATTGTCAACACATTTGACTTGAGTTTGATTTTCAATTGTTTTTCTACGCAATAATCAATCAATAGGTACCTGTTATTAGTTTATTTCATACTCAGTTCAGTAATTCTTTATTAATGTTGGAATCCGTCCAATAATATCATAAAATAGTTTACATTTGTTTGCATTAAAGTATAGTTTTAATCAAAAATCGAAATATTGATAGAATTGAAGACTATTTCAGATTATCCCAAATCTGAACAAAAGTAGAATCAAAACAATAATAATAATAATAATAAATGAAATTTGTGTTAAATTATATAATCGGTTAATAACTAATCGGATGAGTCATACATTTGTTGGCAAAACTGCAAAATATTTACATAAAGAGTCGAATGAGATTTACTTTGACAGAGAGGACAGACTACTGATCAATGCATTCGACGCCGTCTTTTCCACAATATATTGGCTGAAGAAAGACTGGAACTGTACGAAGAAGAAGACGGCGACGACAATCCCATAGTTAAAAATGGATTTCTTGTTGAGGGAACTGCGAAGTCGATGCCTCGTGAGGTATGCATATGGTTGTGATGTCGTTGTCTTTGATTAGTTCGGTTGCTTTTGGCCATCACTTCATAAAAGTCTGACTGTTCGTCGTCGCCATCGAAGTTGACCTCAGAGTTGTACTCATCAGATGACTCACTAAGAGAAGAGCCGTCAGTCATATCGTTATCGCAATCCATTTGACTTCCATTAACCGAAAGGTTTGGGTTTAAGCTCTGATTGGTCTCAGAAATGGTTGAACTCCTCTTACGTTTTCCCGTATATGACGGCGAATGTAAAGCCTTTTGAAGAACATCTTTGGGACACAAACTCTTATTTAAGTGCTTTTTGTTGACTCTCTTTCCCTTTCGAGCAGACAATTGACTCATTTTGTTATTAATACCACAATTGCTTTCGTCATCCGAATCAGAATCAGATAATATCAAGAGTTTGGACCGAATCAGAATCGAAGCACTTCTGGCCACTGGTTTGTGGTTCTTCACTGACCTCATCTGAGCATCTGTTTGGACAATAGTGCCGTCGATGTCGATATTGCACTCATTGGAAGTGCTCTGGATTTGATTGTCGACGTCTATCATAGCGCTACTCAACTCATCGACCAATTCATCCATTATTTAATCATTTTGTCGTTCAATCGATCGAATCGTTGCATCAAATCTCAAATCAAATAATATTCAAACAAAAGCTTCGATTTTGTCGATAATTAATATTTTGGTATTTAATGCGATAATAGCTTAACGTAAACATAAAACGAGTGGTTTTCACAGTTCATGACGTCATTGACAGTCGACTCCACTCACAGACAAATCAACTAAACTTTATTTTTTGGTCATTTTTCGTTTATCATATTTTTGAACAAGGCATCATTTGATTCAAAAATCATCACTTTCAAAGAAAAAAATAGATTTTCCTGGATATTTTTCGAAATTTCAGAAAATCTTAAAATAGACTGGACCTGGACTTTCACTTTTATTTATATTTTTTGTCCTAATTTAGACAATTGGAGTGTTGGTGAGTCAGTGGTAGTGATAATAACTGGAAGTCCCAGTTATTATCTAGTTATTATCCAGTCTGGGACCAAATCGGACCGAATTCTTTGACTTAGACCTCATATATGATCTCATGTGAAAGTAGTTACTCGTCAGTAAAAATGCCATAATTGGCGTAATTGCCATAATGGCCAAAATACTCTAATTTTATTATTCTACTAATTTCCTCCTATACTTCAGGACCGGCTCTACTTTGGTGAAATATCTTTTTTCTGCCATTTTAGCCAAAAAATTATCCAAATTTCAGTGAAATTTAAGTTTAGACTCAATTTATGACAAATCAGTCGATTTTTACGACTAAACCAATTTAAAAAAATATTGAAATATATTACGATTTGCATATCGTATCGTCGAATGCAATCTCACTCTCCATACTGAAGGTTCCACTGTACTTGCTCAGGTCGATTTTGCATACCTTGGTCATCACTCATCATAGTCATCATAAGGTTTAAGCATGTAAATTACCAAATATAAGACATGAAGCTTGAAATGCCAATGGCATTATGCCATCCCTATTGACCGGTATTTCTCAACACATATTCTCGATTTTTAATGAAAAATTTGAATTACAGTTAACACAGAAATTGATTGATTGTGTCTTCATTTAAAATTTTCATAACTGTTGACAATTGTTTTTTAACTCAAAAGTCAATTAATATCTAAAAAAGAATTTCAATGAATTTGTTATCATAATTGTGTTTCCAAATGTTTAGCAATAATTTGATCACTCATTCGATTTATTTGAATATTTCCGCTCTCTTTCCGATTATTGACGTCAATAACGATCGGTTCAGATCTCAAATTCTTTGAGAGAGATATATCATTATTCTCCTAGATATAATGAGCCATAAATAATTATTAATTTAAATACCTGTAACCTATTTTCATCTTTTTTAATGTGATCTTGGTGGGCTTGTTGTGACGATCGATTGAAACAATTGCATAGATTGCGAACGAGTGGACTGACAAACGAGTGGTCACTTCTTTCAATCGCATCTGATTAAGAAAAATGGATGAAGTGGTGAATAAAATGACAAACACAATAATATCAAGCTGTTTTATTTGCCCGAAAATAGCTTGCACCGAAAATACCAAAGATAAAATTCTAAATTGTCATATAAACATTCTTTAATATATTTGTAACTATCTCAATCTTACATTTCTAAACTACTCCCTAAAAAGTTAAAATAAATAAATAACCCCCATTTCCGTCCGCTTTCAAAAAATCTAATCCTATCCCAGAAATAGATGAGTGCTTTCCGGGATTACTTCTAAGGAATAACCTAAAAACTAGTCAAACCCTCAGTAAAAACTATTAAAATAGAAGAACTATTTGACAATTAAACGAATATTAAACGAATATTTACCGTATTACCTCACAAACAGCTGCATGCCGATATAAATTGAGGAGAGTGCACGGTATAAATGAATTTTCAATCACATTTTTTTCTATGTTGCTTTTTCCAACTAAAATTAAGTTTTATACTCATAATATACTTGTTTTCTCATAAATTCTATTCAAGAATTAAACGTAATACTGATATAAGCTATAAACTCTTGTCAAATATTAATAATATCATTAATTTAAATCTAATTTTTAAAAATTTTGTTCATGTTTGATTGCTTTTTAAATTCTGTATCCTCACTTTAAGCCGGCATGACGTAGAGACCATGAATGCATTTTTTTGGAAAATGGTTCACTTCATTTTTAATGGTATGCAGCTGTTTGTGAGGTAATATGGTTGGCCTTTAATTAGAAAAATAGTATTTGAGAGCAATATTTTTGGATTACGACCGTATTGTTTATCAATCATATGTTATGAGTTCCAGATTCTATCTATCTATTCCAGATAGACGGAGGAGTTCAAAGATTATATATCAGAATTGATCATGTGATAGACCGCCATATCTAGAAGTTTTTTCTTTGCAAGACCAATCCAGCGAATACAAAGCTGTACTTGGGGCAAATAAAATATAAGCACTACACTAATATCTTACGCGAAACAATTTTGGTGTTTGCGAAACATTTGTCACAAATGAGACTAACTATTACTCCAATTATTAGTGTTGTTATGAATCCTACGACAGGGATATACATATAGTTGATGTGAACCACTTTCAATACTCCTCTAATTGAAAAACAATTATTCAAAAAACAGTTAAACAAAAGAGAAAAGTCAAATACTGGGGCTCATAGTTGACAGAGTATTGTCTGTTGGCTGCATTGAGCCAGGTAGTATACGAAATCGAGGATATTGTTTCTGCTGAACATCCTTCCACGGAGACTGGTAGTTGAAAAGCTTTTGGTCGTGGATAAATAATTGTTCCTATGGCGATAAATAAGCACATTCCAATTCCAGATACCAGACCAGAAAGTGCTCCCTTCAAAAGCAATAAGTTTAATAACATCGCCTAGGTGAACAGATTAGTCCTAAGAACATTGTTCATTAATCTAATAATGGAGTAATTATGTAAAAAATCAGAATCAAATATCGTCATGGTGTTATTTTTCAGTTTCCCCGTAAGATAGTGTAATTGAACTTTTTACTTTTATTATTTTCAAAAAATCAAAAATTAGCTTGTAGCTTTATTTTAATTTGTTTATAATTCTTTTGATAACTTTAAATATTAGATGAAATATGAAGGAGGTGCGTTTTTAGTTAATTTTTCAATTATTCTGAAAATTATCCAGATCATTAGTTTAAAACCCTTAAAAACTCAATTTTGACTCATTTTGAAATTAAAATTAAATTTCAAAATTATAAGATATTAAAAAAATTTGTTCACTATTTTTATTTTACATCATTTTAGTTCCTTTTCACACGTTATTTGAATTCATTTTCTCAAGGCTATATGTTGAAATTTCAAGTCAAAAAGATATAAATTCACTTTAGGTTGCTCGGTACAATTTGAGTGCTAAATTCTGAGTGGAGTTCAAAGCATGAGACGTCTATTTTGTGATTGCATTATGAATTCCACTCACACCCGGTTAACACAGAATTGAAATTTACATTTAAAACACACTTGAAAAGCACATCACATATTGTGAAATCCCCGCCAAAAATAAATGAAATTACAACTTACAATAGCATTGATGCAAGGACAAAATATTCCCAAACAAAATAATGACAGAAGAGGACCAGTAATTGCACCGCTGAGAGTGGCTGATGCCTTCCAAGATTCAAATTTATTGAGATATAAATCAGTTTCAAATAATGTTAGCAATTGAAGAGATAATACCTGCAGAACTGTTCCCAATCTGCCGACAATGAAGGCGATGGCGATGGCCAGCAATCCGTAACACAATGCTATTCAAACATCAATTTTATGAGTAATTGAAAACATGACAGAAACTACCGATAAATTTAGTGATGAGAAGCTGTCGTTCCTCTTTGATATGTCTATAATATCTCTTAATGAAGTCATCCCACGTGACGGTCGCCAATGCGTTAAAACCCGACGATAGTGTACTGAATGACAGATGACATCAAATTTTCGATTAATAGCAAAATATATTTTCTTAATGTCTGACAATTCTTTTGAAATAAATTGATCCAAACCTTAGGGATCCACTGAAAACACAGCAGACGAATAAACCAGGAAGTCCTTGGTAAGCGGATAACTTCTCCATAGCGAAATAAGGCAATAACTTTTGAATATTTTTCAGAAATTTGAGTCTGTATCAGTTTGAATAATAACTTGGTTGTGTCTGATTATATACCTGGTCATGCTTATCGATGAGCCCAAGGGAAACAGGGTCACATTTGTGATAATATGCAAATACAACGATTCCACACCAAATGGCAGTGAATGCTATAATGATTACACCAGGTATATTCCAATAAAGGGCTCTGTTTAAAAATCACATAATAATTAAAATAGATCAAAAGTATGCAATGGATATACATATTGTTCCCATCATAACCGAATCATTTTAGAAATTTGCCCATGCTATTATTATATTGAATTTGTTTTATCTCGTTAGGGAATATAAACTTGATTTTAACATTAAACTGCCAAAAGCTCTTTCAGCAAGGCTACCAATTATACATTGTATTTAGTTTCTATTATAGGAACTAGTTAGAAACTAATATACAAACAGGCATGGACAAGGGACTTTCGGAAATATCTCTGAGAAAAATCTACTCGAACCTTAAATAAGCTATTATTAATAGCCATAAAACTATTTAAAACTATAGTCATAATACTCATAGTCTTGATAATCATTATTAATGATTGATTAGTTGCATCAATTGAGTGCTAAAAACAGCATATTATGATTTAATGTCTCAATTATTAAGATTTAAGATCTAATTAATCAATTTAGCTTAAACTGAGTTACATGTAATTGGAATTGCCAAAGTAGTGCCAAGAGTATTATGGACGGAAAATTTTTTATCCAAAGCTAAATGATTTCCATCAAATCTCAAACTCAGAAATTTGAAAATCACCATTATAATTTCCATTTATAATCACCATTTATATGTTTATGAATACTCACTTTTTGGCTTTAGAAGTGGTACCCATACAGCAGTATCTCTGGACTTGAGTTTGTTTGACACAATAAGTACCCGTCCAACCGACAAGCGTTCCAAAAAATACCGCCCAAAAGGTGTCGCCTCGATATAGACTAAACTCAGGACTTAAATCAAGTTTTAAAAAATACATATAAACCAATTATAAGCCATTTATATTATCAAGAAACTTTGAAATCTCACTTAAAAATAACGAGCCTATTGTGATTGTATGCTATTTTCCAAGGTTCTATCAAACCGCCTGCTTCTATAGAACCAGTTATTGCTATCATTAATAATCCCGAAAACATTAGTATTGTTTGCAAGACATCCGTCCAAATGACCTGAATTTCGAACAAATTTTATATTTTATTTGCTTTCAATTCATAAAATTTGATGATTTTTCTTATATTTAGAAGAAATTAAGCTGGATTAATTACCGCTTTTATTCCTCCCTTCGATATTTAGACAAGTATGGTTTTCCAATCACGAGAAATACAATTTAATGGATGAAAAGTATTTATTAAATATCTTACGATAGATGTGTAAAATGTGCATATTACTCCAACAACTTGTCAGTGTGATTTTAATTTAAAAAGGTTCATTTAAACCAAGGTTCGACAAAGCAAAGCCAGTCTTTTTTACTCCAAAAGCTTTTTCAAAATCGAGAGAAATACAGGAATGGGATAATGATATGGCATTCAATAGGGCAGTCGTAAGAATGGTACCAAACTTACAGTTAATCGAAATTTATACAGGGTTTTCTAGAAATAAAGATACGGTGGGCAAAAATAATTATTGAGATGAGTGCATGATGGAACAATCAAAAGATATCATAAATACACTTTGATTTCTTTCATAACATGTGATAAGAGATAAATATTTAGTCTTTGATATGTTCTTATGATCGCATAGAGGAGTAGTAACACAACTGTTGTGTTTTGTATGCTTTCATACTCTCTATTGGCAATAATAGTGTCATTGCATTCGTCTAATGTTTATATCATTATAAAACCATATCTCTATTTCTAGAATTCACTATAGATTGGCAGTACAAATTTCCCCTGCTTAACTAAAATTAAATTATCTAAACAAAATTGAACAAATTTTTAATCTGCTGTAAATCATTAAATGTATTTGAATATTTTCAGTTTAATAAGGTAACATTTTCTTAATGATTATTTCCCAAAATACCAAAATTCTGCAATTCAAAGTACATAATTGTATATAACTGTGCAAGTAGGGCTGGAGATGACTCAAATGTGAAACCGATGGATACTTCCCTAGCAAGACAAAGATATCGTAGAAAATAAAATATCATAAATTATAGTTTAAATGTATATAGTTCAGATTTAATCTTAATTGCGAATATGAGCAATGGCCTGTCCGAATCTAAGTCTTGTATTCTTTATGCAAAATGAATTTAGCAACTAAAATTATATTTTATAAAGACTACTAGAATAATGGATTACTTCCCAAAATACCAAATTCGTAGTTTTTCAAAATTTTTCTAGGTGGGGGTCTAGGTAAGGCTAAATATGTTGCATCGCCACGTATTTTCTCCCACTCACAGAGTGCCAAACACCTTTCAGACCTTGAACTAGTTAAGCATTCATATTTTGTGTTATTCAACATAGACAAATTTGGTTTGAAACAATTTAATCCTAAGAAACATTGACATGTGATGATCAGTGTGACCCTCAATGCTCTTTTAAAAATATGTAAAGAATTATCACTATCTCCAAAGCTCAAGGGAGAATTACAAGACATTAAATTACAATTAACAATAATCACATCAAGGGAAATTTCTATCGCCAATCTATAAACAATTAAGTTAAGCTACCAAAATGGATTCAATCTTTTTCACTACATTTACGAAGTAAGAATGTAGTATATACTTTTGTAGTTCTCCCCCGCCCACCCGCCAATGGGGATATGCCTTGGAGATGGATTGGGTAAAAATAGGTCAAAAATGAAAGTTAAACGGCCATTTTTGATGGGGATTTCATTTGCATGTAAATGTAGTGGGAATTAGGTTTGATCCGAACTTGTTTTTGAGTAGGTCCCTTTCTGTTTTTCTCAAGTTTGAACAATTTTCCAAAATTTCATACACGAGGAAATTAAAAAATTTCTTTGGAGAACCCTGATTTAAACTATTAAATAAAACTGACCCAGAATTGAAGTGGAGACAGAAAGTGGTGTCACTGTTGAAAAGCGGTTTAAATGATAGACCGATAAATTGTTTGAATGAATACCTGAGGCTAAAGCAAGTGATGGCCCGTATAGGACGACACCTAAATATGGTAGCTTTCAAAATAACATTTAATATATCATTCAATTTATATATTTTGGATAATATTCTCCAAATCCAAAACAACAGACACTAACCGTACAAAGAATGAATCCGATTGACCCTGATACTCGAACCAAATTCATACCAAACCGCCGCAATAAATACTTTATTTATGTATTTAAAGTGATTAGTTCAATTTCATATGAATCTCTTGATTGGATAATGCATCAGGGCAATAATCTAATTTGAACTAATCTTAATTCCAAATTATATAATTATTGGTTTTAATTGAGCCATTTTTGCAGCTAAAAGCAGGCTTAATTATTAATAACTTATGATAAGTTAACTAACAATAAATTTAATAAAGTATATTTCATAAAATTCCGGATTCCGGAACTTTTTAATACTACTCAAAAATTTGTTGTTTGTTGACTTATATATGAATAGATCAATAAATGCCCTTTAAAATGATATATAACATGACCTATATTATTTAAAATTTAACATGGCTGATGTATATATAAACGCTGGTCATGTCCAATATAGTGGCGAAAACACTGCGTATTTTCGGTAAATTTTACCTGGTTCAATTTGATTGTTAAATATTATGAAATTTATCTAAAAATGAGGAAATCAATACTCAATTAATTGTTTTACCTTAAAATTGAAAATATTATCAACTAAAAATCTTCCACAAATAGGAGTGATAAATTGACTCTTGACCCGGGTGTCTTTGAATATTGTCCAATGTTAGTATGTGTTGAGATAGATTTATAATTTTTTTCATAAAAATAAACTCATTACACTAAAAGTCGATCTATTTTCAGAATAAGTCAATAATGTTTCACATCGTTCACGCGTTAGACAACAAACTTTCA
>JAQGCS010001066.1:0-15858 GCA_034702105.1 Fuscozetes fuscipes
CTCTCTCTCTCTCTCTCTCTCTCTCTCTCTCTCTCTCTCTCTCTCTCTCATTATTATTCGTAGGACTTCTTATGACTAATACATAAAAATGTATTTTTTTGAGTTCATATGTTTGTAAAGCAAACACTCAAAAGAAAAAATGGGATAAAATCGTCTAAAATGACAGAAAATATGAAATCCACTTCTCATAAGAAAAACAACAAATGTGTCCAATGATTTGTTGTGGGATTAGAAGCAAAGCCTCATATCATTTGTGATTTTGATCCGGGAAATGTTCGATGAAAATTCAAATTACCCTATCCATTATGTTATCACAATTATAATCTGTTGTATACTTAGACGTGAGTTATATAAAGTCTAAAAAATAAGAGAAAAACACGATTTGAATATTTTTCGACTACTTTTCAAATATCAAAGAAAATAAATTTCAAAATACAATAAAATATTTTTCATTTTTAACATATTTATTGTCTTTTTTAGCGAAAGTAAAGTTGAATTAATGGTTGAAAAAGAAGCAAAAGTTTTTCAAAAAAAGGTATGAAAATGGCATAAAAAGCTCACAATTTATTTCAATATCATTTTGCGAACAAACTTTACATTTGTTTTAACGTCTTTTTTATTATTTTTTTCAAAGAAGAAGAATATCTAATAAAATATACAAAAAATACAAAAATAAGAAATTCGTATATTTTTTTCGACTAAATATAAGCTGAATATGAAATGCGAATAATTTTAATATTAGAGTTACATCTCATATGACTTTATGTTATTAAAGGATTTCTTTACTCAAATGAGTTCATTATAATGGAGTGAAACTTAAAGTCTCAGTAATTTCTGTCATAAATTGAGATTTAATTTTAAATTTAAATTAAGGTCAGAGAACCACAAAACAGATACTATTTTTCATATCACTTAAGCAAAACATAAAATTATTTAATTGTGTTTATCATTCAAATTTAATGAATTGCAAGAATATTCTGCGCTCTTATCAGTAGAAAATGAATTTCCTATTCTTTCACTTTTTTGAAGAATTGCCAGTCTTTGGAGGGATCGCCTCTTTTGAAAGATTTATTCTTCTATTGTCTCATTGAAGAATTAGTGGAATAACTGATGACTTTTTATGATATTTATGTTTGAAAAATGATTTTCCCGTTTTCTATGTTCTAAACTCTTCACTCGACTCGAGTGGGAATTATTTGATTTATAAGTCATAGAAATTCAGTTTTGATTAATATTTGAATCAATAAAAAATAGATTGAATTCGTTGTAATCAAAGTTCAATTAACTATGAAATGAGGTTTTGTTTTGCAAACCCATAATTATGGGTCAGTGCAAGAGTAGATTTGTGGACAAAATTCGGTAAAAGCATTCATTTATTCATTGCTTTTGTCAAAAATCAAGAGAAAAAAGAAATGAATTGTGATTTTGATTACAGATCTCATTTCAATCGAGTCATACGTAAATGGAGTCTCAATTGTATGAAAATTATGATCGATTTGAGTGCAATAATAGACGACATCCAAAGCCTATCGAATGCACTCAAAATAAATAAATATTGAGAACACAGATCCTCCAATCGATTGTCCAAAAGTATGTTTGTGCTAGTTATATTATCCCTGTTGTGTTACCAACTAAAGCAAAGTAATGCAATATTTAAGGAAATGAAAAATGCAATAAAACTCAAAATGAATAAAATTGAAAGAAATTGACGTAAAAATGAAATTCTGTTTTGAAAAAAGTACTGAAAATAGATTTTTCATTAAATTCAATGTAATATTGAGTTCAGGACTATTACAAAATATCACATTTTTTCACTGCAAACTACAGCAAGGGCTAGATGATTTAGAGAAAACTTCAAATATACAATACTTTAGTCAATTTAGTCTAAATTTTAACTGATATTAATCAGAATTAATTTGGAATAGTATTAGTGAATGACTTTAAATGTTGGACATCTTGCACATCGCCAGATGCCTAGTGTTATGTTCACAAAAGACTATTTAATTTAAACTTTTATTAAATTGAGTTCAAACATAAAATTTTTAAATTGAAAGCGTATTTATATGAATCAAAATTAAGATTAAATGAATATTTTTGTCTTATGAATGAATAAATCCTATGAAAGAAGAAAATAAAATTATTTATAGTCCAAAGTGGGGCTAAAAACTGCATTAAAATAATAAAAATATTATTCGTTATAATAAAAGTCTAATAAATATTATTTGCATTTTATGTGTTTTAATGTTATCCCCGAAAGAAATAATGACTTGAATTCATATGAGTTTTGATTATAAATACCGCAAAAGATATACAACGGGATAGACAGCACTGGATGTGATGAACAGGGATCTGCTTCTTACTTAACACGAGTTTATGTAACACTAAATTCTGTGCGAATAGAATATAAAGTTTTTTCTCTTCTGTGGTATTATAGGAATCCTTATGAAAGTAAATCCTTATCTGTCGCTGACATTAAATACGGGCATATATTACGAGGAAGTGATGTCTCACTCTTTACTTAATATTAGGCAAAGCTTTTCATTTATTAATGAAAGTGAATGTAGTGTTCGATCGCATCCTTGGAATCGCCTGCAAATCAATAGGCATTATCTCTGATGAGTCGTATATTCTATGCTATAGTTGTTGCCTATTATAGACCACTTTCTATGAAAAATACCATAATTTTCATTATAGTTAAGTGATTCAAAATTTGCCTTGCTACTGACATACTGTGCTCACATTTAATTGTCTTCGGGAACATCTATTCAAAGGCAATACACTATTCAATGGACTCAATGCAATCTGAACTGAAATGAAGAGAAAAGCAATAAATTTTGAAAAGTCTTCTGACTTTTAAATGTCAAAAGAGTTTTACACTTCAATCAGTATATCAAAAGAGATGACCTTTTGCTCGAACACATCAATTATTCTCAAAATCATTTTGGATCTGATGTGAAATAAAACTGAATTTTAATACTTAAGTCAAAAATAATCTGATATTTATATGAAACCACTGATCAATAAATTTAATCTTTTAAAAAGCTTATGAAAAGTCCAATGACTTTATCGTCAAACTAACCAAACATAAGGTTTTCTGTTCTCTAAGTATTCAAATAAAAGTAATAAAACTTATGTTTAAAATTCAAAATCATTTTTTATCATATGTTGTAATAATAACAATTTGAAAGACCATTACTATTAT
Source organism: Fuscozetes fuscipes (assembly GCA_034702105.1). Taxonomy (NCBI): domain Eukaryota; kingdom Metazoa; phylum Arthropoda; class Arachnida; order Sarcoptiformes; family Ceratozetidae; genus Fuscozetes; species Fuscozetes fuscipes. Next base: position 3,203 of record JAQGCS010001066.1, read on the forward strand.
TCCCTGATATTTATTTATTAACATTTTATTTATTCAACAAAAGCTATATTCCATTGACTTAAATATTGAAACTTAAGTGAATTTTGCTATTCTTGTTCATTCAGTGCATTCAAATTTCAGAAATGATTTGAAGAATCATTAATAACGAAAATATCTTCCGTTTGAAATCAAATAAAAACAGATTCGGTTCGCAATCGTTAATCAATTTGAATAATGAACTCAAAGAACAAAACTAAGAACTCTTTAAAATCGGAATTAGATTTTTGATTTTCGTTGAAATTTTCAAAACATGTGTCAACTCTTCTCATAAATGAATTTTTGTGAACAGAATAGAAAAGAAGAGATAATTTTTAATTTGTTGTGTTATGTAATCAGTGTTATCAGTAAAAAAATTAGTGAAGACTTTCCTCGGTTAGTCTCAGTCGAGACACTTGTTTTCATAAGAGCTGAAGAACCAAATGCTAAGGTTTGCTATAAAAACCTTAAGCCATACATCAGTTGAAGTGAAAGTTTAGCCAAAACCCTCTGAGAATTTATGTTCGGAATGACTATTAAAAAACCAATACTTGTTTTGCTTCAGATATGTGTGAGTGTTGTCTATGAGATAATACGAGGCACTGACAGCATGACTGCACCGGCCGTTCACTACTGAAAAACGTGATGTTTTACTCTTTTCATAACTTGTGAGAAGAGCGCACAGAATTGAAACTCATCCGTTATGAACGACTGGAGTTACTGATAGGAAGTCTAACTTAATTTAGACGAAAAGTCTCTAAAAATAAAGAAATTTTATTTTCGAATATTTTCGTTCATATGTATAGCAAACAAAATGTGATATTTTTTTCATTTTGAAAAATGGATTTGATTTAACCATTAGTGAAAAAGAGAGGATATTTTCCGTCTTTGAATTCTTAACTCACGAATGAGCGAAACCATTAGTTCTTCGCAATCGCAGCAAAATTCAGATTTAATTTATTCTCTTGAGATGTAAAAAGTCTTTGGATTATAGCGTCGACTTCTGATGCCTTCAAAATAAAAGTCAAACAAAAAACAGTACAAATATTTTTGAGCATAAAATTTACGAATTTAGACAAATCTTATAAAAGAAGTAAACAAATACTGGAATCGACATAATCTAAGTTTAAATTAAAGAATAATTTCACGGATTACTAGCTTTCTGTTTGTATTTTATTGAAAACAAATCAAAGAGTGAGTGAAGAGAAAAAGCGATAGAATAGAGTCAATAATAGAGTGGAAAATTTGCATTACTCTAAGGCTGACAAACACTTCATCCGATTTCCATATATCGTGTAAACTTTTTATTTGTGGATCGGTATCACAAAACTCAATGTGTTTGTCACTCGAAGCGATTCCAATCTATGGCTGAGCTTTGGCCACAATCTCTTCCATACAAACAGTGCAGTCAAGTGTTGAATTTATAGAGAATATGTGCAAAACTATCCACTGGTATATACAGTGACCAAACCGGACACGATATGAATCAGAAATGCAAACACTTTATGGAAGAATGATTCGCAACGAATACCATGTTATCAGTGCTATCGATCACTATTCAGACCATAGGAAAGGCTTCAGACATCAGAATAAGAAGAAAAAGGTTTTCAATTAATTCTGGACAAAGTCTATGGTCCGAATCGGTCGACAATCTCTTCGTTCAATTGAAGCAAAGGCTCCACTCGTTTACAGAATTGAATTCCGATCAAAATTATCACATCTGCTCTCAAATGGACTACAATTCCATACTATCAGTTTATTTAAGATTTCAATTAAGTTATCAAATAATCTGATCCATTGTTTGCCATTTCAGACAGATTTTCATGTAATACATGATTTCATTTTGCAATAATTTATCTCAAATTATACTCTTTTGGTGTGATTTGAAGTGTAATTAATGTCTTAATGGTTTTAATAAGCGTTTCATTCACTTTAATAAACACTGAAATCAAAACATCGAATGACTTTATGCTCGACTCAACACAGCTTTAATGGCATTCAAACTAAGGGCACAGTTTTGCAGATTTTCAAGCCCATGTCCATATTGCAAAGCCAATGTCTAACTTGTACAAATTCATAAAAAACCCAAAACCAAAAATTGAACCATTTACTAAAAAATTCAAAGATTACTAGATCTAATTAAATCAAAATACAGTTGGAAAATCAAGTTAAATACTTAAAATCTTGAACTGTATCCCAATTTCTCATAGGTAATAAAATAGTAGATGAAAGTCACCATTATGCTCCTGAGATGGAGTAATCAAATTTATGTACATAAGTTTAATTTAATTCATTCTAGATATTTGTAATTTCATTTTAAGTTAAATTTCGCCTTTTCTTAGAAAGTATGTTAAAGCTTGGTAAAACTAAAGAAAAATTCTAAACATTTAAAAATGTAATACATTATAAATTGAACTCTCTTGAAATACCCGGATTACATTGAATTTTAAAAGTTAGACTATTTACTAATTTTTATTGTATTTGAATATTTTATGAATAAATTACCAATTTTACCATTAATAATGTGGAATAGTTTGTATTCAAAAGTCTATGCAAACCCATGACCAAGTGTAAAGGCACATGGTAAAGCCATGACCATTTTCAAAACCAAAAACCTGCCCAAACCCATACGGACATGGGTCTGGATACTCATCGGTGTCATCTAATTCAAACGACGAATATATTAACAATTGAGTCAAAACATGAATTTCTCGACATTTCAATCAATAGAACTAATAACCCGAAAGTGATTTAAGTCGAGATACATGCAAGCTTACTTGTATTACAATGAGTTGGAAAATATCACTTACGTACTCATGATTTTAAGAGCTAATTGATTCTGGGAAATATCTAACTCAACTCAACAACTTTTCCAAAAATAGCCTCAGATGTGTAGGAATAGTGGGCAGAAATTACGAAACTTTTGATTTGTGTTTTTAATGGACACAATCTTTGTTTAGAATCAATCAGAGATTGGCTTAAAAAGTGGTTGTATTTTATCAAAAGAATTGTTGTTTTTCATTGATTTAGTCCATCGAATGGCAGCTATTTTTCACATCTAATAGACCTCATTATTTGATATGACTTCGAAAAAAATCTCATAAATTGCTGACTATTTTTCCAACAATACCCTACTCTTCTGAAAACTATCTTTTTTCAAATCAAAAAACGTATTGTGAGGACAGAAGAGATATTTGTTGTATAAAATGGAACCAAAAAATAGAAAATATATGAAATAGTCGTCAATTAAGTCACAGATTATTTTCTAACGAAACAAATCCTTCAAAAATATCACTTAATTCCATAAATTAGGACATTTCACAAAACTAAGCGATAAACAGATTTCTGTTTATATGAAAAAATAAAATCAAAAGTTTCTTAACATTATTACTAAAGCGGTGCAAATAAATTTGAGAACTCATTAAATAGAGTAAAATAAAGTGAAGTCATCAGTATATTAGGTGTAAATGTCATTATTTTGCCCAATACTACCCACGAGAACCTTGGTAATGCATTATTATTTCACTAAAATTACTTTAGTTTTGAGTTGTTTTCATTGTGTGTGTTGTGAGAGAAGAGAAAACAAGAGTCAAAAAAATAAATTAAATACTTTCGGTGAAAGAAAACAAAAATTTTCTCAAAAGACAAATAGTTTTCTTCCAATTATTTCTGGCTTTTTCTCTGCGCTTATTTTTTCACTAAAGGATTAGAAAAATATTTGAACAAAACTTTTTACTCGTAATCAATATTTTAGAACACGAAAAAAGCTCAAAACTTTTCATTTCTAATATCAAAATTGCGTTTTATATCATATGATGCAAACTCTGAGCGATGTTTCAAAAGTTATAATTAGTGGCAATAATTTGGATAATCTTCTGATTAGTTAATCACGAATTCAGTTCTCGTTCTCAAACATAAAAGGGATTCAAATTAGTTTTAATGATATTTTTAGGAAATTTTTTAACCAAATGTTATAAATCATAAATCATATGAAGAAAAATACAATCAAATGAGTTAATTAAAGGAATGGAAATTTGAATAATTCATCCCAAAAAGTAAGGGTCTGTGCAACAGAAGAGCCCACAAATGCATATTCATATTCATAATTGTTTTCTCTTTAATACATTTAATGCAAATGAAAGCGTTTTTCAGGGAATTAGAGGTTTTATTCTTCTTCACAAACAATCCTTGCCATCAATCTATGTTTTTATACTCTTTTTTGAAACAGAGTCTAATCTAAAGCAAACATCAACACAACAAACACTAACTGAATATAAATATAATGTATAAAAATAATCCATAATTAATAAAAGTGTTGGCACTAAAACATAATTTTGTATTCTCTTTAATTTTTTCATCACTAGACCTGTCAGCAGGGTATAAAAGTTGATAAGAAACAATTAAACGAAGCATACATCTAATTAATACAGTTCATCTGAGAATACGCCTGCTAAATTTAATTTAATTTGTTAAAAGAGCTTAAAATTTATAATTATTTAATAACATTTTCAATCAGCAGTAGAATAAAGGGTAAAAATAGGAATAAGCATGGTGTCTTTATGGTAATTAATAAGTTTAACTCAGGTTTCAAAAATAGAGTACAAAAATGGAAAATAATTCTCCAAAAGCATATTTCATGTTTATATACATTTTGTGTATTTGTGAATATTATTCATTTTGAAAGATTATTCTCATCTTTTGCCAGATTCAAAGTATAAACCCAAAGGTTATTACTCATTTTTCTCTTTTATATACATTTTTGACTGCAAATAAATTGCACGAAAACATATCCAAATATTATCTCCAGTTTTGGAATATTTGAAACAAAAATAAATAAAATGTTTTCGAATCCAAACAATCAATACTTCGAACTTATTTTCATAAAATATTTGGTCAAAAAGTTTTGTCTGATTACTAAAAGAATATAATTTGCATAAAAAGCCATAATTGAGTCATATATTGAGTTCTTTTCATTACTTAATCAATATATGAAAACTTAATATGCAATTCATGAAAATTTAATGAACCAACGGAAGGGTCCGGATATTATATTTGCAGTTTTTCTAATCTAAAAACTCCTAAATTGGTATTTGTTTAGAAAGTAATAAAACACGCCTTCAGTATAGTGTGATATCAACTAAAAGAGTCTTTTTTCAAGAAATATAAATCTATAGTCAATAGGCTTTTGTTTTCTTTAACATCACATTAACTATAGTTTGGCCCAAAATTATAGCCATTGAACTAAAACTAATGTTCTCTCGTGTGATGTGCTGTGCCGTCGAACAGAGAATTCAAAATAAACTTTATTCTTGGTTTTGGGCAACCATTCGATAATAAAACCATAAAACTTAATATCTCTTAAAACCCTTTATGTTTACACTATTTTCTTAAAATTAAGTTAAATTTTGCGAACAAACCACTGAATGGCGATTAAATTTTGCAATATTGACTCTGTTTAAGATCAAGCAATGAGCAAGGTAGTCTCAACTGGCGATTTATTGTAGCGCAAAGTAGTTCTGAAACTGATGGCCGCATATTCAGGTGAAGTCCAGTTATTCGCAACTATGATTTGCCTAGCAACTCTATTTACACTTCCTTGGCTGCGATGAATTATACAAGAGCCACTCACTGTGAATATAATTGGCACCTCACAACTCACAACTCAAATCTATTAACCAAATTGAAGTGTGAGCTGAATAAGGAATTACTGTTTTCTATTTAATATGAACTGACATAATGTTCGCTCAAATAACTGATTTATAAAAGCGTTCTTAAAAATTGGTCCTAACTTCAAATTCCATTATTCAAATATATTTAATCCGTGTAATCATTGATCAATAGTTTGACTGATTATACGAAATTTGTCTATCCGAGCAAAAATTATTCATATTGTTGAAATAGTCTAATTATTTGCTTGAAAAGCTGTATGCTGGTATTCTATAATATTGTCACTCACTCACCTCGAATATAATAATAATTTTTGAATCAAATAATATGTGGATACATATTATCCAGACTTAAAAAGCACTTCACTTAAGAGGAATGGACTACTGTACTTGTTACATAGTGTTTGCTAACATAATTTTATTATTAATATCGATATTATGCTCATTAGGTTAACATTTAAATGTAATTAGGATTAATAGAGTTGAAAAAAGTGAATTTTAATAATAATTAAAAGACCTGGAAACAATTGGAAATAAATAGCGTTATGTAACGAGAATTTACTTGATTTCTCTCAGTATTGTACATAGACAGGATTGCACAGAATGGGTAATCAGCCACTTACACTAAATCTATGAAAGTCAATGAATAAGTTTGAATAACAAATAAATTATTGATAAAACATTTCTACATTATTTGACAGACAACTGTACTGTTCATCATTGTATGCACCCCTATATTCACGTGACTATTCTTTCTTTTAAGCCTTAAATCACACTTTCTTACAGTACCTGATATAATAAGCAAGCAAACCCATTTTCGAATGTGAATCTAGCGATAGAATAAGGAGTTGAGTATATGTAGTACCACCTGTCGGAAAGGCATGGCTACTAAATTCTGGGTAAGTCAATAGAATACTGTAGAATTGCACAGACCTATAAGCCACAGAATAAGAAACAAAGCCTTGGTCTGTTTTACTATAGATAATAATATTGGTTTTTTGGAAGTCAGCCCTTAATGTGAGAGAAAAGGCATTATTTGAGAGCACTTTTGATTTTGTCGGTCCATTGAATTCGTTCATTAAAGTCAAATGAAAAACCAATGAATGTCTGATGGCTTTGACGACAATCGCTCATCACTTTATACCTCGACACAAATAATAGCGTAATAGCCGTAGAAAAGAGAGCAAACAAACAGAGAATTTGTTTTCATTTATACTTTTTTCTTCTTTTGTGCGAACCGTAACCTAACATAACATTTATTACATGAGAAGAAGTATTTTATTGTTCGCCTAATTATAGTGTCATAAATATACTGAATATACTCTGCTTTCAGTGATTGCATCCAATATTGAGTCTTATTTCTAGTATTAGTTTATTCAATGAGTGATTCAATAAATGGATTGAATTATAGATTTGAGTGAAGCAAAAATTGCAGTCATTATAGCGCTGGTGACTCGAATCGTAGAGAAGGCAACTCTTTGGCACAGAATATGTTTTACAAAACATTTTCAGCATTTTATTCAATGCAAGGATTTTGGAAACATATGCTTTCAGATTATTGCACATCATTTCACTCAAACGCTATTGAATTTGAGCTCAGATTTGAGTCCAATTTTCAGACGTCAATAGAAATGAATTATTGATTCAAATTAAGTCTCGAATCAATATTCAGATACAAATTGCTCTGAAAATTATCATAACTTTGAGACTAAATCGAATCTATTTGAAAAAGTACTCTAACTTTCTATTTGACTTCAATTCCCTGATATTCTTGCTCATTTGAATATTCAAATTATCAAGATTAAATTGTAAAGCCCTATCTAAAGTTTCTCATCAATCTGAAATAGACAGTGTCGCAGATAGGGAGCTAAATTATAAATGACCTTTCAAATATTTAAGAAGAATTTAAGTAACCATGATTCAATACTTAATATGCACACAGAAATAAAATCATAGTTGGAATAGCAATGTGGTTTTGAGAGAATAAAGTGCAAGAATAGTCCGTAAATATTGCGTCCAAATCTCGCAATCAGGTATTTAACGGTTAATTATACCCTTGGGTATCTCTGTTTTCTTAATTAAACTCTGGCTTTATTTAGTTAATAGAATGGTTTGAGTGAATTCAAGTGATTCATATGTTAACAAAATAAAATGCTTTCCACTTATTCCATGTCTAATGACTGTACGTCTAAATAGAATTTTTCAGTTTGTTTTACATTTAGATGAGATGCAGGAAAATGAATGTTAATTAAAGTGATTAAGATTTCTATCTAATGATAATTGCATTCAAGTATCAAATAATTCAAATGAGAGCTCGAATGCACTTTCGATCAATTAATTCAATTCCTATATTATTGTTTGAATGGCAGCCACCAGATGGCCAATAGCTTTCTGTCATGCTATATTCTGATTGCAAAGAAATAGCTTGATGAATGGATAGTATGATGGTTAAAATATTTAATGAACTCTTAAGAACCAAGTTAAAACTGTTAGTGAAAACATTGAAAACTTGATTTTAAATTCAAATCCAAAATTGTTTATTCAATATCTAAACGAATATGTTTTGAACTGTTTTCTTGAGAAATGCTTATCTGAATGAGTGAACCATATTTTTGTTAAACCTTATTATAAATGTAGTTTTTCTCAAATACAACACAAATAGGACTTAAATGAACCTGTTTTTAGCAAATATTAGGCTTTGGAAGTAATATTACGCTATAATTATCCGCTTGTTTTAAATTCAAGTATAGCACAGGTGCGCGATTGCAAGAATAAGTGAAGACATATTGAGAACAAGCGTACGTTCCCATATACTCTAGTACAATAATAGGTGATGTTTGTTACCATTGATTGAGTGGAAAACAATGGCTGAAGGGATGGGTGGTCTAACAAACCAGGAATGAATATTTATTATTGAACATAAAATGTATAAAATCGAGGAAAGGTATAGACTGAGAAACACTCTGAACGGATGAACATTAAGGTATATTTATGCAAATTTTATGCATTATATAGAAAGTCAAGAACAAAATAGCATTAATAAAATTTTTAAAACTTTAAAACCTAGACTGAAAAATGACTAAAAGAGCATTAAAAATGTTATTCGGAAAAGGCTAACATGCTAAGTTAAGACCTGAAGAAATCCTAGACATCACTGTGAAATCTTCTTAGAAAAGATGGTTCTTTATTTTTAGAAAAGATAGAGATTCAAAAACAAAATAAATGTAAACCTGCTGCTCTTAGGAGGATTTCTCATGAAAAAGTGCATGATAGAAACTATGCCATAAAATATAAGTTCTTCTAATAAGAGATTCAAATGTGATTTAAAACATTACAAGAAGAGTTTCTCTTATAAAACCAAATCGTATTATCATAAAATAACCAGTTTAAGCCCAAAAATCCACTGTGATTTTGCTAGATGTAATAAGAAATTTGATAAGCTGTTTCCTTTGTGAAGAAACACAAGATGTTTACTAACCTGAATATTAAACAATTTAAATATGTTTGATATAATTTTGAACAAAATTGTTTGCAAGATCACATCAATTCAAATACAAAAAAAAAATTGAGTGCAATTTTGAGTACAATTGGCACCAAGTACATTTCATTGTGAGTAGTTTTACGCAATCACTCGTTCTCATGGGATATGCCACTAATCAAAAGAAGTGCAGCGAAAAAAACGAAGTAAACTGAAGTAAACTTATATTTTTGTATTGTATTTGTGAGCAAATTATGCAAAACATGTTTAAATAATTAAATTTGTTTCGAAACTTGATTTAGTTCTTCAATTATAGGATTAGTTCATTCCATTCGGTGCTAAAGAAAACTGAATTTTGTGAGAAACAAAGAATGGTCTCAAATGAAAAAAGGTATTCATTTATTCACTGATTTAGTTTAAGTGCACTCTCAGAGAGACTGTGATTAACTCAATCGAAAATTAATGAATAAATAATTGAACGTTTGATGACTCGACTCTTCCGATACATTCTTCACTATTACATTCTCTACTTATTCCCGAGTACAAATAACATTGGCATAAATCAAGGATGTGCATGCTAATTTCTCAATTATCTTTAAAATTGAGTGAATAACATTCTTGTTTGATATGTTTGGAATACCCTGCATATATTTTTAAATATTCTGATTATTCATTTGAAATACCATTTCTGACAAAATTTTGATAAAACATTTAATTGAGTGAAAAATGCAAAACATTTTTATAGTTTGTCTTATTGTGTATTATTTATAAGTAAAATTTAGAATGCCCTAGGCTACACTCAGATTGAATTATTATTTTAGAATTTGTGAAATTTTATAAACATTTAAAAGTTTGAAAATTTATTGATTTTTAGTTAACATAACAAATATATGTGAAATGCATTCATTTCTAGAATAAAATGTTGACTTTTATTATAGAAGTTTTCATTCGTTTCAATAAAATTTTGAAATTCTTTTCAATTTTTATGAAAATTTTGTGCCATTTTTGGCAAATTTATCGAAGCATTCATTGGAAGGAATAGGCGTTTAAATGAATTTCCGATTAGTTATCTTGGTTCAAAATCAACACTAATTAACAGTCTGTCCTCTCATTGGTTATCAGATTAATTACAAACATTTTTGTTGTATTAAAATTATAAACAAATCATTTATTTTTGGCGAATAATTAACTGCCAGACTATAAATTTTATGCAATAAATGTTCGCTTCACTCGTTTTCAGTGAACTTTTATCGTTAAATAAATTGTTTTATCGAAGAATCCAATGAAAACTCAATCGATAAACAAAAGAGATTCAAATCAATAGATTAATGGCTTTTAAATGAAATTTATTCCGAAATTCATTGAGAACTTCAAAATATAAATAATCGATTCTAAAGAGATATGATCTGAAATGAAATGCAGGTTCAAAATGCTTTACAGTTTATTTCATTAGAGAAGAGATTAGATCAGAAGAAAAAGAAAACTCTATTTACTGAAGATTTGTCTGATGATAGAGTACTGGAAAATAATTGCTCGAAATGTGTGACAACGAAAGGAAGAAGAAGAAGACGTGAAATGAAAAATTTGAGCCAATGTTTCCAAGAGAAGAAATGTTTTACAAGATTACAGTTCAATTACATTCGCAGGAAATTCAAACGCATTAATGGTGTTAAATGACTGTCCACTCATTGATTAGTATTTTTGTTGTCCTTTCAATGACCTCAAGAACTGAAGTAAAACAAACAAAACTCCTTTTGATTGAATTTATATTTGAACTCATGATTTATTGCAAAATAATTTCTCACATTTGTGTCGGGTATACAATAAATCAAAGACCAAACCGTTACGCAAATTAGATTCAGAATTAACTCATTAAAGACTCCAATTGCAGACAAATCCACTGCAATTGTCTGCAATAGAGTAACGACTATTTCTTTAGCATTGACTTCATTGCATGACTTGTGACTCGAATTCCTTTTAATTCCTTATATTCTTATTGATTTCCACTGTTTTTAATCAATACATTAGGTTTTCACTCAACTGTAACAGAGATGGGAAAGAACGGGGAGAGCATTGAGAGAGAGAGAGAGAGAGAGAGAGAGAGAGAGAGAGAGAGAGAGAGAGAACTCTGGCTTTGAAACTGTGTTTTATTGATTTGTCTCTCAATTTTCAATCTGCTATTTATTATAGTATTGAAACGTTATATCAATTATTCAAATCATTTTTCAGAATATTCTTTAGAGAAGAGAATAATTATTTGAAAGAGAAACGAGTGAAACAAATAAGTTTTTGTCTCTCAATCATTAGTCGAAGGGAAAGACATAACGAAAGAAAAATTAAATGACAGATAATGTATGATATTTCGAGTGACTCTTCCTTTTGGAGACATAGCTATTATAAATGGATGAATTTTTCATAAAAATTTATGATAAGAGTGACTGATTGTCTGCTTTATGTTTTGTTTCAATATCTGGATTCACGTCAAACAAATGGATTCTATAATTTTTGCTCTTATTTTGGAGCTCTTTTAAAATTATCGTTTTTCCTAATCTGAAGTGATTTGACTCTTAAGAAAATTATAGTCTTTTTTCCTTATCTTTAAAAGTCATTAATAATGAGCGAAACGAATGAAAAGAATAAGAATGTGATCAAATGCTCACATGTTTTGCCAAAAGAGTCAGACATTCAAACATTGAATAAATATTAAATTATAATAAATATAAAAAGTAGTTCCAGTGCTTCACAAAAGTTTGATTCATTGCTTGAGATTGAAATGTAATTTGTAGGGCGACCCTATGTCTGCCCCTTTTTATTTAGACGAGAAAATTACAAATCAAAGACAAGAGCAGAGAAAAAATTCCTCTTTTGCTGACATATTATCGGCTAATGGTTTGTCTATTAGTTTTGATGAGACATTGCTATCAAATCAGTTAATCTATCATCAAAAATGTGTGCAACCAATTGGTTTGACATCACATACCATTCCATTAGCTGCGAGTGTCATCAAAATCAATGGACAGCACACATAAAATAAACGATAAGAAGACCGAAGAATAATAACGTGAGATATAAAAAGTCCACAAAATTAAAGGTAGGGATAACTCCACCGAAACATTTAAGTATTGAATTCCACTGAAAGTAGTACCGAATGTAATAATAAAATATTGTTTTTAGAGGTCTGTCCGCCAAAATACTGACCTCAACATAAGCGGTAATCCCTTTAAGCCTAAAAGTATTGTCACAACTCATTAAATAAATTGATGTCAGATTCGGAGACCAAATGAAGACTAAATTACGATATAAGGAGTTCTAAATGTTGTGAAGAAGAAGCAAACATACAGACCATTGCATACAAATGATAATAACTGATAACACCAGACAAATAAGAATGCAACTGGAATATCTTTTTCATACAGCCTTAGTGTGATTGTCGATAACAGATGTTTCATGGCCATCACCCAGGATAATTCTATAATATAGCATCTATATGTAATATG
>JAQGCS010001067.1:0-15854 GCA_034702105.1 Fuscozetes fuscipes
GTCTTATTTGTAATAGACTTTTGCTCTCATACACTAAGCATTAGCTATGCGGCAAGTTTTGGGGTTTACTGTATATCAACTGTCAAACAATTTAATTAAACAAATAATTAAAAATAATTTTAAACAATTGAATATTGATTTTCAAAAATTTGAGTAAAACTTTCAGAATCTGATCTGAATTCATATTTCAAATTTATTTTTAAAAAAATCAGCGACGCTTTAATGACACTGATATTTAGTTAACATGTTTATAAAATATATAATTCTGTTACAAAATTCAATTCAGTTGCAAAATGCGTTTGGTTCTAGTTTAAAAATACGTATTAATCATTCAAAACTATTAAATAGGTACGCAAGGTGATTTGACAATACCATTCTAGAGTATTAAAATAAAAAACGTAAAAATGTATAACAAATTTATTGTTATTTATATAAATTATAATCTTTAAAATATTTTCTTTAAATAATACGTCAATAATGCAAGTTTAATTCTTAGAATGTTGGTCACAATTATAACGAATAACTTTAAGAATATTATATTATAAAATCATCTAGGCAAATTGTTAAAATATAATTTTCTTTTCGACTTTTTCTACTTTGCTTAAATTTATTATTATGAATTGAACTATTTCTATCCAATGAAATAAAACACCCATATCAATTAATATTTTGATCTAAATTCTTGAACCTTGTTTATTTACTCTCCTTTTAATATAAATAAATTGAGTGAATTCATTGACATTTAGTCAGTAATTAAAAGTAAAGTTCGAAAAATGAAAAGTCTTTTCATTTGTATTATATTTTCAATCTGTGGTACTGTTTATGGAAAATCACTTTCAGTTTTGTTAAAAGAAAAAACGGGGGATAATATGTCCAGTGCTGACCATATAATGAATACCAAAGAAGAAGATCAGGGAATGTTTGGTTTCATTGGTGAGAATTTGAGTCATTTGCAAGATATGGTGTATGATGTGAATGGTCAGTTTCAATCAATGATGGAAACGGGAGGCATACCTATTGTCAAACAAACGATCGACACTTTAAGACTATGGCAAAGACAATCCAATCGGTTCACTAAAAATGTCAGATCTATGTTTGGCTAAATGTTTAAATACTTACAATTAATAATATGTGCATGTAATTATTACCAAGTACGAATAAAATACAAATTGTCCAATATTTGACCTCCATAATCTAGGGCAAAAAACAGATGTCGAGTCAAATGTTAAAAATGTTGAAGCAAACCTTGATCACGAAAAAATTAATCAATTTTTATCAATATAAAAATTTATGAACTTTAACAAGAACATTTTTATTCAGGCTTAAAATAATACACATTTAAGTTTATGTGCCAATTGCAAATTATTTGTAATTTGATCACCGAAGAAAATTTGCTAATTGAAGCAAGATGTTTTATAATGTTTTATGTCTTTTTGTTCCATTCTGCCCAAAGTTGCTTCGAATAGCTATCACTTTGAGCTATAAAGAAGTTTCCTGCTACTGGTTGTCCCAGGTTATATTTTTTAACGATTTCCCTCACTTTAAAGCGTATTCTGGGCTCATTGCTTGTTAAATCAACTGGAGTCTCTGAGTGTTTCAAATAACCAGTTTGCTTATAAACAAGGAAAATATATCTATGCATTCCAGTGCCATCAGGAGGCGCGGACCCTCTAAAGGGAGCCAATGTTTCTCCTTTTGCTAGATTTGCTCCTGGTATGTTCATGACCAGCCAGTGTTTGAATGCACCTAAGATTGGTTCTGCTCTGCTCGGGGCATCCGGATCTACCATAACAAAGGTGTAAAACTGTCCCTCTTCTATTGGCCACTGAACATAAGGTTCGTCCTTCACTGCGAAAGGGGTCAACTCATTGCCAAAATTGACTTCGGCGCCAGTCGGGTACTGAATCTTAAAGAGAATGTGCAAGTTTCAAAATTATAAATTTTATTCAATTTATAATCAAAGCGAACCTCAATTTTATTGGAGGGTGAAATATCAACTAGATCGGGCACAACACCATTCTCTTCCATCGCTGACTTTATTACTGATTCTGATATTTTCAAGAGCATTTTGCAGTCAAAATATTTGAGTCCAACGATTGATACGATACTAATTAATAAAAACTTTTTAACCATTTTATTTATTTTCGTTTAAATTTAACCGCAATTTAGATAAAAATTGTCTAAAAGTAAAAATGTTTTAACAGTTGAACGCAAAGTATTAAATTGTACTTTCATTTCGTGACTAAATGTTGATTTACAGCCAATTAGTTAATAGCTTATTGTTAGGAAAAAATCATAATTAATTAAATGGACGAACAATCGATCGTTTATTTTGCACTACATTTACGAAGTAAGAATGTAGTATATAGTTTTGTCGTTCTCCCCCCCCATCCCCCCCCCCCGCTTTCAAAAATTTTGAAAATAGTAAAATTCATTGTTGAACATTGTTGAAGATGCTTTTAAAGAAATTTTCAAATCAGAGAGAGGGTAGAAGGATGAGATTGAGGCTGGTCTATTTGGATATGCCTTGGAGAGAGGTGAGATTGATTGGGAATAGGTTAATCCAAAAATGGACGTGAAACGTCCATTTTTCATGAGGATTTCATTTGGATGTAAATGTAATGGGAATTATGCTTGAACCAAACTTGTTTATTCATTCTGTGTATTTGACATTTAAAGTAGGAATTGACATGGTGAATTAAATTCCACTTTTCCTACAAAAATACTAGATATTGTCAAATTTTTAAACCTTGTGAATTTTTTGAGTATATAAAAATGACAAATGTAGAGTACAGTTATTTTAAGAGAAAAAAAGCCGGAAAAGACCAAGTCCAATTTTTTCCATTCTGCCACGAAATGACTAAGGTGAAATAAAATGATAGAATTAATTAGAACAATTATCAAAAGAATGTCACTTTACCTCTCGACCTCTTCTAGCCCATAGATCACGTGAGTAATCATCACTTTGTGCCCGAAAGTAATTGGTGGCCACGGGTTGTCCCAAATTGTATTTGTGCGCAAATTTTCTAACTTTGAAGTGAGTTCGGTCTCTATTTGTACTTGCTACCCTTTCCGAGTGTTTCAAATATCCAGATTGTTTGTAAACCAAGAAAATATATCTGTGAAGACCAGTGCCTTTAGGCGGTGCAGATCCTATGTATTGCGCCAAAGTCTCGCCCTTGTTCATATCATTTTCCGGAATGTTAACAATCATCCAGTGTTTAATTGAAGCAAAGAATGGATGCGAACTACTCGGAGCATCAGGATCAGTCATCACTAGAGTATAATACTGTCCTTCCTCGAACGTCCAGTGTACTGTTGGCTCATCCTTTACCGAGAGTGGCGTCAATTCATTACCGAAATTCACCTTGACTCCACCAGAATATTCAACCTATTAAAGTATAAAAATATAATTAACCAAATTTGTTTGATTTACATTTGATTATTAAATCTGAAATTAAAATGTGCAAAGCAATAAAGGACTTTACCTCAATTTTTTGTTCTGATGTGACATCTACTAGGTCACACTTATTCATATCATTTTCTGTCATTCTCTAAATGCTATTTGATAAATAGAATAGATGCTTTTATTATACAATTCTTTTTATAAAATAATTAATTATAATTTTATAATGAATGTTCATTTTTAAAAAATTTGAATATATACACCTAGCTTGAATATAGCTTATAAATAAAGAGTAAATATAGCTTACCTTTTGAGGTCTAGATTAAATGTTATTTAAAAAATGAATGGGCAAGCCTACTCTTCATAAACATCAATGAAAACAAAAGCTTTCGATAATTTATTAAATCAAATATTTATTGCAAAAATTATTGGAAGTACAATAAAATATTCAAGGACAATGCATCACTATAGTAGTTAAGATAAAAATTGTAAACACATTATAAAACAATTATGATTAAATTGAAGGACAGTATTGGGGATCTATTGTATGCTCTATCAACAAATTTATTCAACATTTTGGTTCCATATTGATAATCCATACTTTTACTCGCTCGATAAACTAATCTAGATTCTATTCTAGTAGATGGAGAATAGAGAATGAACATGTAGATAGTCTATGAAAGATATTTTGTGTAATTGTGAGTCGTTTTTGTTGAGCCAAACGGCGCTTTTCTCACAATTCGTGTTAATATTCTTTACTTTTGATATCACAGGTTTGGCTTTGAGTGGTAACTCCAAGGCCTGCCTTCACTAAAACTCTTAGCATATTTTACCTAATTAGATTCTCAACATTAATTTTCTGCCACCATATATTTATGCTTGAAGCATAATAATCGTAGATGCACAAAGTTGCAAAGCTTAAAACATAGTGAATGATAGACTACAAATGTACACCATCATATTCATATACAGATAGTACTGTGTAGATAGTTGCTACATATGAATCAAGGTAGAGAACAGAAACACATATTAACCATGTCCTATTTGTTGGCCATTTTATGTCACTGATTTCATGAATGAACAAATGAAGCTTAATAAATTTTGCATAAACATAAATATCAAGCTTATAAGTGCCTCCTTGATTCAAGGTTGTGCATCCCAGATCATAATATTTATTTCTATTGTGTTACCTAATTATAAAATCGAAATGACTAAAATTGAACTTGTAACTTAGATTTTTAATTATAGTTTACTAGAAATATGTATTACAACATTATTTTCCTCTAATATAATTGAAATGATCTAAGAGATTTTTACTTTAATTAAATTTATTTATATTTTATAAATTAGAATCTTGGAGACATTGTATTTTAGAAAAAGACTTTATTTCACATAATTTTGCTAGATAACATTTACAGACAAGATGTGCACATCACAAGGGTTAGAGACAGACTGAATGTATTGAGCAGTTATTGCATACCAAGTAAAGGATGTGTAAATCATAACAATTTTGTAATCATAAACATTAAAAGTAAGCACAAATACTTTTAGAGTTACAAAGCAGATATTAAACCTACAATATATACGAAACAAATAATTTTATTCCAGCATATTTAATCATTTTTTACTAGCAATAGCTTGTGCAAGCCGTTTAAATTCTTCTTGGACATTGCCATTAATTTCATCAAAATATGATAATTCAGAGCGAAGTCTTTCGAACCAATTTTTTAAATTTGGACATTCATCGAGGTCTTTATAATCATTGATGGCTAAGATAGTAGTGGTGGCCAACAGTGAAAGATCTGCGATCGTTAGGTGACCGCCCGCTAAGTATGTGTTGTCACCGATCAAAGTGTCGATGAGTTGCAAAGTTTTCTTAAAGTTATCAATCATCTGTTGAGTCGGTTCCGAACCAAACAATAGTTTCTTAACCTATTTTCGTATCAAATTATACTCGAATTCAGAATAATTTTTGAATCAAATGATGTATTACCAGAACTTCTTTGTTGGCCATGAAGTACGACATATCAGTGTTGAGCCATCGGTCGACTATCGCCCTCTTCTTTGGGTCCTTCGGATAGAGTTCACTATTGGGGGCATATCCGTTGCACAGGTATTGCATTATAGCTCGACTTTCAAACAGTACGAATTGTCCATCCACTAATGTGGGCACAGTATGACTTGGGTTGAGCTGTCATACATTCATAATTTAGTTCAATTTTATTTTTAAAAATCGTTGCTTTTATTTTCAAACCTTTAAGTAGTCAGGTGTCAAATGATCACCTTTGCTAAGATCAATTTGCTTAATCTGGACATCTACATTTAATTGTTTGGCTGTCATAAGGACTGCACGACTGGGAGGACTCAAATTCATATAATATAACTCAATCGACATTTTTCTGAGGACTTGACGAACGATTTATTAATAAAATGCTTCAAAACTAATAAAGCGATGACTAAACCAATTCTTTTATTACATTTCGTTTATAAAACATTTGATAAGATATTTGACGATTCATTTAACATTTGAAGCATTTGAAGGACAGTTGAGAGCAGGGATGCCCAAGGGGGTAGATCTCTTACTCTCCTAGAGTCGAGAATTTTAGGTTTACTCCCCCCTCAAGAATTGAAAAAAATGTAACATTGCAGGTATACCTGATACCCTCTCCCCCGTCGACCAATGCGAGGCGGCAAATTTTTGGCGAAAAACCACCCTCTAGACCCCCTTTAAGGCCGCCGAGCTTGGTCATGCCTGGTTACGAGGGAAAACACCAATTATTAGCGACGTTTTATTATTTCTTATCATTTACTGATAAAATTGTTCAATGATTTCAGTTAACATTACATATAATTCAAAATAATGACAATACAAATGTATTTATCAATTGATCTCTTTATTCGCAAATTGAGAATTTTTGCAAATATTTTTGGTGTTTGCTTTCACCTAATATTATATAAATATCAATTAATTTTCTTCTTGGATGTAATAAGTTTGTTTTTGTTGCATTAATTTTTTGTATTGACCAGGTACACTACCACTGACTTCTTCAAAATAAGGCAAATCTTTGGCCAGTCTTTCATACCATGACTTCAAATTTGGCAAATTTTTGATGTCCTCAAAATCATTGATTGATAAAATTGTGCTTGATGACAACAATGCCAAATCAGCGATTGTGAGCTCATCGCCGCCAACATATTTGCTTTCTCCAATTAGAGTATTGAACAGTTTTAATGTGCTTTTATAGTTTGTTATCTGTTGTTCTGTGGGGTCAATACCCCGGACCACTTTTAATGCCTACAAATAATCTGTTGTGTGAGTTATATTTAGTGAATGTATTTATTTTACCAAGGCTTCCCTGAGTGCCTGGTTGTAAGTCATACTGAAATTGAGAAGCATATCAACAACAGCCCGCTTTCTCACATCTTTAGGATATAGGGAACAATTGGGGGCGTACTCATTGCACAGGTACTGCATTATTGCACGACTTTCCCAAAGTACAAAGCCATGCACATTAATAACAGGCACCTTTTGTGATGGATTGAGCTAGAGATAACAAATTAAGTCAACGGTATTGTAATATTGGTCCTCACCTGAGTGAAGAGCGGCTTTAAATGTTCGCCAGTCCTCAGATTGATGTTCACTAATTTGACCTCGATATTCAAGTGTTTGGCAGTCATGAGGACAGCACGACAGGGAGCGCTCAGACTTACGTAATACAATTCAATTGACATTTTATTCAAATGAGAATAAAAATTTTAAACTTGGTAAATTATTCAATAAATTTTAATTTATGAATTAAGTGAAGTCTTTGCAAATCATAAGAGATATAAGTCATTCCATTGAATGGGTTTTTATCAGTTGTTTATTAATTGATATAATACTGGAATTCTATTGCGTGTTATCTGATTCAACTTAAAGAATGGCCTTGGTATTACCAATCAGAGAAATAATTTTCCTGCTGCTGTGAACTTTTCGTGTATAGATGTTTATGCTTATTATTACTAAGTAATCTGGATTAAATTTGACTAAATCTTTCATTAAAGTGCACAAATTTAACACAAATGCCATACAATTCTAACTTTTAAAGTCATTTATGATAAATTGTAAACTTGATCATTTCTAGTTATTTGAATTGTTTGTTGTGCTGATAGAATGGTTTATTTTGATTAGCTAGTTGCTTGAACATTTCTGGAATTTGGCCGTTAACCTCATTCCAATAAGGTAATTCATTCGTCAGTCTTTCGTACCAACCCTTGAGGTTATGTAAATCACTGATGTCTTGGAAGTCATTAATTGCTAACACAGTACTCGAGCCCAGGAATGAGAGGTCGGCAATTGTGAGGCGATCGCCCGAAACATACTTATTGTCACCAATAATAGTATTAAATTGTTTCAAAGTGTTCTTATAGTTGAACAGTTGAAAAGGTGTCGGATCCACTGCTCGGATTAATTTTAGTAGCTTTGAATTCGACAAAAGAGTTATTTACAATAATTAGAAATACAAGAGTTGGTTACCAGTGCTTCGCGAAGTGACTGATAGTAAAACATATCGAAGTTGAGTAGTTTGTCGACAACCGCCCGCTCTCTCACTTCTCTCGGGTATAGCGTACTGTTTGGCTGGAATTTATTGCACAGGTATTGCATTATTGCCCGACTTTCCCAGAGAAAAAAGCCCTGATCATTTATCGCTGGAACCTTTTGCGTAGGATTTATCTAAATTAACATGTTAATTTTACTGATTAGAATATTTTAAGTAATTTCTCGTTCGACATTTTGTTTGGAGTTACCTTCGCGTAATCTGGGGTTAGGTGTTCGCCGTTCTTTAAGTCAACATTTATTAAATTGAACTTGATGTCCAGTTCTTTGATGAGCATTAGGACAGCACGAGAGGGAGGACTCAGTTTTAAGAAATACAGATCGATAGCCATTTCTGTTTAGCTGCAGATTCACTTCAAAGCATAGCATATGGTTAGAAACTGTTTATTTGACCTTGGTCGTTGTCAAATTGCACATTTTCAAATCAAATTCTTGAAGGTGATCTTTTGTATGAGTGAAAATGATCATTATAATTTATAAATGTAAGGAAAATCAACTTTTTTTTAAATACATGAATAGTTGTTTGCGTCAATAGTTTTTTAACCTTGACAAGTTGAGGTTTTTAATTTAAAAGATACTTTTTAGTGTATAATTCAATTTTTATTGTTTATCATTTGAGTTTAAATCAAATCATTAATTAATTAATTTTTCTAAAAATCATTTAAATACTCATTTGATACAAAAGAGTCTATAATTCTAAAAATTGAAAGATCCTAATAAAATTAGTTATCTATTAAAATTAAAAATTAGTTAAATATCTTAATGCATGTGAATGTCTTAGGATCACAGCGAAGACCGGCACCACAGGCCACAGTTGGCGCGACCCCCATCAATTGAGTTCCTATACAGTTTTGGTTCTCATCTATCAAAGTTTAAAAATTAACTTAAAATGCAATCATATTATCGAGCATGTACATACCAAGTTTATTAAGACAGGCAGAACAACAGCCACATTCTGTAGCTCTGGGCATAAATACACCATTCATTTGTTCGCATTCCACTTGACTTTCTTGAGGACAGAACACTGTTGAACAGTAATTGATGGGACAGATCATTGCTGACGAGAGACACACCATTGACAACAAAAGAGCTATTATTTTAGTATTCATTTTGAGTGATTGGTCTAAACTATATTCAGTTAATTACCAAACAATTTATTCGTTTAATTGAATTCTAGTCTTATTTTTTATGGCTTATATACTAAACATTATATTAGACTTTGAATAGAATCGGTTGACGACTATTATCAGGAATACTGCCCTGAAGTTAATACTCCATAGTTTATCAAAATTGTAGAGTTTAAGACATGACAAAGGTTAATTTTTCATTTTATTATCAAATCCATTGTCATTTTATACTAATGATTGCAGATATTAATTACTAACCAATAGTTAGTCACCAATAAGAATGAGTTTGTGAAAATATGTTAAATAGACTTTGATACTACTTTGATTAATTTTTAAAGTTCTCTTCCTATTAGCACAGTTTCAAGTTCAATGTATGAACTTCGTAAGTCTTCTTAAGTAAGCCAAGTTGGTATTGTATTATAATTGAAATTTACTTGAGTAAAAATTGACGTAAAAATTCTAACTTATTTTGTATAATTGCAGTTAATCATGCTAATTTATTATTTTAGTAACATTTACTAGATTTAATTTAATTTAAAATTTTTGTTATACCTTTTTACACCATATAGGAAAGGTTACTTAGCGTAAGTGACCAGGAAATTGGGGACTGATGTAAGCAACAAAGAATCTGAAATAAACATTCTCAACAAAACTTGCATTTTCGACAATTCTAATAAATTTATTTCTAAGAATCAAATGGTATTCTCACCACTTCTGGTCGTTCTGTGCATTAAGAGAAGGGCTTCATTCGGAGCTCTTCACTCATTGAGAAAAGAAGGGAAGAACCAAGAAAAGAAGGGAAAGTTGTAATAATAAGCAAGTCATATATAAATAGTTGAATTAATTTATAGTTAACTATAAACTGAATTTTGTTCGAATATGTATTTTGAAAATAAGAATCTTAATGAAATCAAACCTTTATTATCCTTCACTTGGTCCATACAAATTCAATGAGTTAGGGATTATAAATTCAAATTCAATTAATTGCAGCAAGTTAGGGATTATAACAAGTTTATTTTAATATTTGCTTTAAAAGTAATGGCTTGAACATTTGACACAAAGATTATAAAGAGGCAGATATAGCCAGGTTTGAGTGTATTGCAAAAAAAATTATTTATTATTTCTTTGAGGCAATCATTTGTTTGAAGAGATCAGCACAACCACCATTCACTTCTTCAAAATATGGCAATTCCTTTCTAAGCCGATCGTTCCAACCCTTCAAATTTGGTAGATCCTTCAGATCTTTAAAATCGTTGACCTCTAAGGGGGTAGTGGTGGCTAACACTGAGAGATCCGCAATTGTCAGATCATTTCCGGCCACATATTTGTTGGAACCGATCAAAGTGTCCAATAATTTCAAATTGTTTCTGTAATTATTTAACTGGTCATCTGTGGGGTCTACGCCTCTGAAGATTTTCATCAGCTATGGTCATTTATCATTAATAAAATACACTGATACAATAAGTATTTTGATAGTACTTACCAGGGCTTCGCTTATTGATTTGTATAACGACATATCAAAGTTAAGGGTTCGGTCGACGATCGCTCTCTTTTTCGGGTCAGTCGGATAAATAGTACCCTTTGGCGCATATTTATTGGCCAAGTACTGTATAATAGCTCTGCTCTCCCACAAAGCTAAATCACCATCCACAATTGTGGGCACACAATGAGCTGGGTTAATCTGAAGGATAGAATTGTTTATAAAGCAAAAACTTCACATATTTTTGATTTTAAATTTACTTTCAAAAAGTCCGGGGTCAAGTGTTCGCCGTTTCTCAAATCAACTGTCTTGATGTTAGGCTCCACTTTGAGTTGTTTAAAAACCATATGGACCGCACGGGTGGGTGGGCTAAGTTTGGCGTAATAAAAATCGATCGGCATTTTCTTTTCTTAAAGTTTTTGAACTAAATTAAACAGTTTTGAACACTTGATTGAGTCGAGTCATCAACAAAACTATAGCTCATCTGAATTAGATGTGAGGTTTATATAAACAACTGCCCACTGATTGCACCGGTAATACGATTTGAGCAAAAAATATAACCGTCTGCTTGATATGTCAGGTCTGAGCGCACCAATCAAATGAGAGCATTTCGCGCTGATCCTTATCTAATTTTGCACTAAATGCACTCATAAATACATTTACATAATTATTTTGTTTTCTGTTTATTCAAATATTATTGAATAGAGAATAGGTCTGTCCTTTATTAATGATTAGATCACCCAGGCTAAGATTACAGTGCAGAGAAGAGATGATAAACTGATCTGACGTGAATCCAACAAAAGAATCTTGGATTCGTATCTGAATCTGATCAGAACTTTGAAAGGTTCGATTCTGATCTGGTTTGCCATGCCCAATTATCGGAAAAAACAGACCATTTCATCATTTGTAGTGCAGAGGTGCTAAAGAATATTCTATTAGCAATTGATAGTACCATAAACAGTGTTTATCATTGTAAAGATTTAATTGATTTATTGCAACAATTGCATAAATCAATATTGATAATGATTATCAATTTATTATATAATATTGTTCACTACCAAGGTTGTCTATACCATTTTATAATAGTCTAAACTAATTAAATAAATTTTAATAATTCAATACAAAGCAGTTCACTTACACTCATCTTCATATACATTTTAGAACAGAGATGACCAAAGGGGTATTTCAGGAATACCAAGACACCCTAGAGTCGAAAATTTGGCAAAATAGTCCCATAAGATTGGATAATATACAAAAAGAATAGAATTTTTCTGCTCAAAATTATCATTATCATTTATTATTATAAATTTTAAAATGACAGTCCAAATAAAAGTGACGCAAATATTTAAAAATTTAAATATAATTCTTTAAATATTTGTCACAAAATTATTGTTTAATTTGAGCCATTCTTTCTTTGACAGCCTCCGCAACGCCTCCGTTGACGTCTTCAAAATAAGGCAACTCTTTTCTGAGGCGTTCGAACCAAGACTTGACATTCGGCACATCATTCAAATCAGTGAAGTCTCTTATCGCCAGAGAAGTGGTAGTGATTACCACTGAGAGATCGGCAATTGTCAGCTCATTTCCGGCCACATATTTGTTATTACCGATCAAAGTGTCCAATAGTTTCAAATTGTTTTTGAAATTCGTCACTTCCTGTTCAGAGGGTTCTCCCCCGGCATAGAATCGTCTGAACTATTGATTATATTTGAGAAATGTTATCATTGCTAATTTGAATGTCACATTTAATTACCAAGACAGCTCGAATTGATGAATAATATGAGACATCAAAATTGAGAGTTCGGTCGATTATTGCTCTCTTTTTCGGGTCATTCGGGTAAAGAGAACTGTTCGGTGCGTACTTATTGAATAAATATTGGAGAATGGCTCTGCTCTCCCAGAGGACCAAATCGTCATCAACTAACGTTGGAATACAATGAGCTGGGTTGATCTGAATTAACAATTAATTATCAATAAATTACATTTTAAATATTAAACTAAACTTACTTTCAAGAACTCAGGCGACAAATGTTCCTTATTTTTCATATCAAGAGTTTTAAGATTGAAATCGAGGTTGAGTTGCTTCAAACCCATCATCACTGACCTACAGGGAGGACTCATCTTCGAGGCATACAAGTCGAGTGGCATTTTGTTCTTGTCAAATTTAAATAATTTAATATAAAGTAAAAAATTGAGAAATAGTTGTCGAATGAAATGACTATAAATACTATTTTATTATCAGAGAAATGAATGGAAACAATGGAAAAAACATAAATCACTTTACGTGATATTTATTATATTCTGACACTAATAGTGTAATCAAATGAAACGTCCTTCACTAGTTTTCTCTTTACTTTAATCTAATAATCAATTTATCGTAATATTTATTCGTATGAATACACCCAGGATTCGTTAGTTCCTATGCACTAAAGTAGTTTCATCTGAACTAAATTTTTTGCATCATTTATGTTAATTGAGTTACAAATTATTGATCATTTCCTCAAAAATTGCCATCTGGTTAAATTAATTAACAATAAAATATTTGATCGGAAGTATAACTAAATAATTTCTGAAACTTCAAATTTTTTATATTACCAAAGATATGATGAAATCAATAGAAACTCATAATTATATTAAATATTTTTAGACATTATTGCACTCAAAAGATCTATAATTCAAAAAACTAAATGTGAATAATAATTTTTATGCAAATAATGTAGAATAGAGAACAATAAAAGAAAGTCGAATGAGCATGCAATCATTACGTCAGAGTAAATTGAATTTTAAGTATATTTGATATTTGATGAGAATTAGGCTAGAATTCCATTAAGAAATTATCATGATGATAAGATTAACAGGTTATAAGCTTATTTGCAACTTTCATATAAATACTTATGAATGCATTTTTCAATTAGACATTCATCTGTGAAATTATCAAATAATTTGCTTGTTCAGTTATCTCTTAATTATCAGTGATTTTCACTCTTCTCTTATTAAACAAAACTATTTCTGAATTTATTCCTCAATTCTTATAAAAATTTTAAACTACAGAAACAATTAATTTATGGCAATTTCTTAAGAAAAGGTCAATTTATAGTTCTTATTATATACCAAATTGATTATTAAATTATCAAACAATTATGAAAATAAGCTCGTATTTTGGAAAAGCTCAAAAGGGGAGGCGAGGCGGCTTGTATTTGTATTTTTGTTTGGTGGTAAATTAAAAAAAAACTCCACTCTAGATCCCCCTAGGATCGAAAAGCTTGGGAATCCCTGATTTTATTCTAAAAATCACTTCATAAGAACCATCAATGACTGTGGATTCTATTAATCAACAAATTAATTAATGAAAATATTGCCGACAATTGTCATTAAATCGATAATTCTTTTAGATTTTCAGTAATTTTCAGTCAAAATATTTAAGTCCAACGATTGATACGATACTAAATAACAAAAACTTTTTAACCATTTTATTTATTTTCGTTTAAATTCGTTTATAAGGAAATATGTAATAAAACAGATCTTTGAGTTTTAATGTTTTCCTAAATTCTGTGTTCTTATCAATTTTGCATCGCATTTGCACTAGCAAATTGCATAGAAATATCCGCGGTTTTGTTTATAAAATAACAGGGATGCCCAAGTTTTCGAGCTACCCCCCCCCCTAGAATTTTTCGAAAATTTAACATTACAGGTATACCCGCCTAATTGCACTTGAATTATGAGGAGACTATACAGGGTCTCCAATTTCTTCAATGAATATTAAGTTAAAATTTTGATTGTAATTAATATGAATACATGTTTCAAAAAGTATAATAACATTGTTTGTCAAGCAACATTGTTATAGGCCCTCTCAATAAGGGTAGGGAAATAATGGAGCATCTTTCACAAAAATCGGCTACGAAGACCCCCTGATTTTCTTGAATTTTTACCATTAGTAATTTTTTAGATTTAATAATTTCTGATCTCCAAACAGAGTTATATGATATGATATTAAAATAAAAAGAATTTAATTGTCAGGTTTTGTCAGTTCTGTGTTTTGTGATCGGATCCTAGTTTTCTATTCACTTCGCTAATCGGTAACCACTGGTTACAAAAAATTGAATTTATTCTTATTTTAATTGTAATAAATAGTATAATTTTTCAATACATCTATGAAACGGAATGTAGTATATAGTTTTGTGTTTTATTCAATTTATTTGTATACATCTAGCCAAAATCTTCTTATATTTGTATTTATGTATATTATGCAATTAATCTAGATAAAGTTTTGAAAATAGCAAATTAGTAATTGCAGAGTAAATGTAACTAAAAACTCACTAAAAATAGCCTCTAACATATATAATCAGTCAAACCTGGCTATCAGACAAACCCCTCTTTATAAACCTTTCCTGATTATAGTCCCTCGTCTTTCCAAGTTAATATCGTTGAAGATAATGTTAAAATAACCTCGTTATAATCCCTAACTTGATGGAAATATTAATGATTTGAGTGTATTTTCGCTGCAACTGATTGTTAATTATAAGCTGTGCGGTTCATATCGATGTAAACAACTAATATTGAAGGTTAGCGCTCATTCCAAATAACTGGAATTTAATCAAGTAGAATTTAATTAACAATCTTTTAATTGAACTTGAATTAATTTTGAATTAATATATTAGATATATTTTAATAGTTTAGCTATTTTTCTCTGACGTCTAAGGAATTTAACGAAATATTTAAAATGTTTTATTATTTATCTCTAAAAGTATTTTCCTCTCTTTACGTCAATTAAATAATAACTTGTTTTTATGGAAAAATTTATTTGACTCCTAAAATGACAGATCGTTTACAAGTCAGTAGCTTTGTGTACAAAATCAGTGGAAAAGAAAAGAATCTAGGTAGAGGTAAATGAATACAATATCGCATGATGACAAAAAGAATAAAAACAATGATAAAATTGAATATTTGCACTAGTTCATTTCATATCTAATACATTAAGTAACATGAGCAATTATTACAATAATTATCTATTTATCAAAAAATTAATCACATTTTTAAAAATTATTTATAAATCGTTAAAAACGTTTTATAATATTTATTAAGCCTTCAAAACAAAGTATTAAATGATAGGAAAAAATACAAACACATTAATGTCTTAAAGGAACCGGATATTATTATAATTAATATTGATTTTGTTCGTATTTATGGCTTATAAACTTAGCGGTATCAGTGAGTTTCTCGAGGACAATGTTGAGACCATACAAG